>AP025064.1:33119081-33197526 GCA_036186865.1 Eustoma russellianum
TGCTAAAAGTGATCAAATGTGATTCTTTTTTCTTAAAGAACGAATTTATAATACCTAGGTCATGAGCCCCGCAAGATCTAGCAGATCCCTACCCTGCTCGTTTCTATCTCCATAACCAAACCCGCCACGTGCTGACTGAAAACCATCGGTATCCTTTCCAATGTGGCCATTAAAATCACCTCCTATACAAATTCGTTCCTCCCTAGGTATTGACTTCAACACTACATCTAAGCAATTTCAAAACTCTTTCTTTTCATGTTCTCCTCGTCCCACTTGGGGTGTATACGCGCAAATCACTGTCACTACCTCCTTGTTTAGTACTAGTTTCAGCACAATAATTCTATCATTATATCTTAGCACCTTGATCACGTTCGTGTGCGATTCTAACTTTACTAGAAATCCTACCCCATTCTTAGTCCCATCAGGCCCCGAATACAGCAACTTATACCTATTACACTCTTTATCTTTATTCTCTTTCCACCTAGTCTCTTGTAAGGATGTTACATCTATCCTACGCCTCTTAAGTACATCTACAACCTCCAACAATTTACCACTTAAGGTTCCAACAATCCAAGAGACTACACGTAAATTATCATCCGCTTCCTTCCCCTTACCTACACCCCTCTTCTCTACACATGGTCTTACGGAAAAGTCATGAGTCCTTCTATCAATGATTGCAACTAAACCAAATTCTCAGGTATGCTACTGAAGCCAAAAGTTTGAAACCAAATGTAAGAAAAAAAGCACAATCACTTCAATGGTAATAAGACAAAAATAGAATTATATCACTTGGATGGGTTGTGAAACACAAATGATCTAAGAATTAGATCACTGGTTGACCTGATCTTGCAAAAAAGTGTCCGATTCTAACTAATCCAACAGATAGAAAGCAAATAACAATAGCGCGCTAGGAATGTAAAAGTTACAACTTTATTTCAACAAAACAGATGGAAGTTCTAAGAACACAAAACGTACGCAATGTTTTCTCCCAATGAGTTTTCTCTCATTGAAAATCTAACAGACAACATATGCAATGACACAAGTACAGAATTACAGCAAAACGATCGTGCTTAATTGCCAACATATGCATACAAGTGAACAAAATTCTCCATTGAACACTGAGCAAGTGCAATAGACATATACTGAACAAACCCACCATCAGAATAATGCAATCGGGCCAATTCCAACATCCTAAGGCAGTACTCAAGCAAATCCAAATGAGTTTTGTCATGGACACTCCAACTAACAAAGAGGTGCAAAATACTCAACAATTATGGATCCAAATTGTAAGAGCGAACGAATTGCAACCAAAGCTCTCACAGACACAACAGTTGAAAAGAATCAGATGTAACTGCACACAGATCTACTAATTGAAATGGAAGGGATAGTCAAGAAAGTACCGTAATCCACCGAGAAATTTGTAACAATCAAATTTGACTTCCAGCTCCGCCGTCAGTGAAGGCAACGCTACTGGAAATCACCGGATCAAAGGGCTGATGGTTTGCTGGGTCCTTTTGACGCTTGGATTTCCAAACAAAGGAGGGGGTGGGGTGTTTCAGGTGGCGGATGTGAGGAAATATCAGGAGGAAAACATGGATGTTCTTGTATGAAAGGATTGAAACGATAAAGAAATTCAATTTTCATTTCTACATCTCTACTTCAATACTTTCTTTAATACTTGTGTTATGTTTCCATTTCTAATGAAACACACACTCTTCTTTGACTTTGAAATATGATGGAGTAAAACAAAACGACTCACTAAATTGGCTGCACTTTTTATATTGTGAAGTAGCAGTTTATCGACACAGCTTGACGCATCATTATGGGTCATTGGAAAACAACATCTGTGTGTTTCTAGCATATGAGTATGGTTGCGTACATCCGACATTCCTATCCTGCCATAAGTGAGAATCTCTAAGGCAATGAGTTAATGTTCTTGTTGTTGTAATACTTTAATACTTGTGTCATTTTCCTCAATTTTCTGTTTGTAAGACTTTGCAGAATCCAAGGGCAATTAGAAATCAGCTGATTTTTGTAAGAAAGACACAGCTTCACCAGAGGCACCCAACATGCCCAAACCAAAACAAAAGCCAAAGAAAAGCATATCAACAACCTCCCCCAAGTCTGGTTCTACATCATCATCATCAAGATCGACGCGAGCAGCAAAATCCAAGACAAAATTTGCTGAGGGCAGTACTAAACCTATGAACATTGAACCTAAACAAATAAATACTGAAGTAGCTTAAAATGTTACAAGGCCATCACTTGGCGTGATTTTATCGGTTAAGTCCTCTTTCCACTTGTATTTACAGAGTTTCTTGTCACACAAGAGGGATCAAGTTCAAGAGGAAGCAAGAAGGTTGTAAAGCTTGTATGTTATCCTAGGAACCTGCATTGGTTATGTGACATGAAGAATACATAATTGAGAAAATAGGAGGGGATTATGAAAACCATGGGGACAAAAAGGTCATTCAAGTTTCATGTTAGAACTAAGGTGATGAGGTCTAGCTAAAGTACGAGGAATGTGCTAACTTTGCTAATCTGAATTTGGGGAATCTCACTTGTTAGCCTAACGTTTGACGCATTACTCAATTAACACTGTAACGTTGATGAAACTCACTTAACACCCAGTCTTTGTCGATAATGGCTCACTTACATACATAGAACCTGTTGGTGATGACTTGGACAAAATAAAGGTTGACTGTGCTGACCAATCAGAGATCGCCACGTGGCGGCCTCCTTTATACTTTTTCCCCTGGTCCCCCTCTGCTTTCTTCTTCCCCAAAGTCGGCCAGATTCCTCTTTCATATCTGCAGTCATTTCCTCCCCCCCCCCCTCACCTCCATCATACATCTTTTTTTCAACACCCCCCACCTCCCCAATCATTGTCGTCGCCGCCTTTTTCTGCAAGGTTTAAGACTCCCACAAGAGAAAACCGCACATACAAGGAGGTGTCCAAATATCTTAGAAATCCGGGTCTCACCATTTAAAGGAAACTGCTGCGTCCCTTTCTATGATCCCTCCTTGCCCTTTGCCGGCTTTCTTTCCTGTTGCTTTCCCGTTCATCTCTCCACTGCTATCACTGCCATCATCGCTATCTGCCTCCTCATCACCGGAAGACTCCAAATCTTTGGCAGTCTTTCTCCTAAACCTTGAGTAGAAACCGATCAGCGTATTCCAGTGTAGAACATCTAGACACTCCCATGAATGAGAGGAGTCCAAATATCCTTTTAAAAATACCCGTGAACAGCACGGCTGACAATGTTGCCGGTGATTACAGAGAAACCTTTGCGGGGAAAGCAGAGATTTTCGGGTTCGGGTGGTTCAGAAGGTAGAACCCATTTGCGAGATTGGACATCTTTTTTGTTCCCAGCATTGAGTGAAAATTGATTTGGAGTTGAAATTACTGTAGTTGGGAAGAATTAAGTTGGATGAAGTGGTGGTGGAGAATTTGGATTTAAGATGCAAGTGAAGTTGGAGAGTTGGAGCTTTCTATTACAGAAACAAGCCAGCTCTGGAATAGATAGTGAGAATGGGGTGATGAGCGGCGGAGCAGAACTCCGTCATATGCACGGAGGAAGTGGAGGACACAGTCATATGTTTCTTCGGTTAAGTAATGTGGCGAGATGTAGCGCTCCGCACCTGAACCCTAGCATCGGGAACAGTGCGCCCGTCGTATCTCACTAAGGAGAATACAAAGCGTCCAATCAATTTCCAACATGTCTGAAAAGACGTAGAAATGTTTCGCGCGGAAACGAAATACAATAACATTAAATTACTTGAATAAAGGAAAATCCTCAGTAGAATAATAAATAAAACATGACAATAACGTCAACGGGCTAACATCTATAGTCTATCGAACTATACAAGGTGATGTCTGATGGAAACCCCAATGAACTAATAACGGACAGTCGTAAAGTCTCCTGCTATCCTAGGTGCGACCGTCAGTCTGCCCATACTACCGTGTCAGCCCCGTCCTCAGCAAAAATATAATCGTACTCTTCCTCGTGCTCACCTGGTGGGGGGGGGTAAGGGTGAGTGACGGGAAATCACACAGTAGGCACCTGCCTCCAACTAGTACAAGACGAACATACAAAAATGATATAGCACATAACACATAACATGATATCACATAGGTATATGCAAAAAAATGCGGAAAGGTAATTCACTCCAGATAAGAATGCGCAACAACGTGCTGCATGTCCTACTATGCATGTCACACACAACAAAGTCATGTTCCACAAAATGCCGATATCTCCACCATGCAATGCATGATCCCGCTACCTACTGAGTGGCTGTGGGTCGTACCCACCCACAGTCACCATCCTGAGTGTACTTGGCTCCGCCACCGTATACCATCCTGAGCGCCCGTGACCTGTACGTCATGACCCACCATCAATGCAATACACGTGCCATGAATGCAAACAACACAATCGTCTGAGGCCCCTAGCCCATCCTCACCATCCTCCGGCACTCAAATCTAGGTTCATTTAATGATCGTCTGAGACCCCTGGCCCATCCTCACCATCCTCCAGCACTCAAGTCTAGGTTCATTTATTATCCGAGTGATGATTTAATGTCGTTTAACGTTAAACTTATTTTTCCATGGCTTGTATACATTTATTGAGCATTTTTTATATTTTTTCTTATTTTTTCCTAATTTATTTCTATTTATTACCTAATTATCTAAATTAAATAAATTACCACAATTACTGAAATTTAATGGAAATAATTTAATTTCAGCATTTTATAATTTCTGAAATTTATTTATATTTTTCTATAATTATTACTATTTTTAATTAATTAATTAACCAATAAAGAAATTAAGAAATTCCATTAATATATTATCTTTAAACCAGCAAGTCCAGCAGGCCACTGGCCTGCCAACTGCCCTCGGCCTGGTCTGCCCTCATCCCGGCATGCCAGGCCCGTTTTGCTCTTATTTTTTTTAATCATTCAAGCGATTTGGGCCAGCCAGCAGCTGCCCGGTCCGTTGGCCATTCATTTTCAGTCTGTGGGAACTTATTCTCTTCCTCTCCTTCTTCTCCCTTTTTGCCGTTGGCCTTTCGCGCAGGTGCTGCTCCTCTTTTTTTTTCTCCTTCTACTCACTTTTGATGCCCTCTCCTTTTTCCCCTGACATTTAACGCGTTAATGCTAGATTGGGGGAGGCGGTTACAACCCTCCCCCTCAATCATGCCCACGTCTCCCTTTTTTTTTTAAAAAAAAATTGTTATTATCTTAAATGTTTAGTCAATTATTCATTTATTATCTTTATTTAATTATTTTATTATTTTTATTATTATATATTTTTCTTTCTTTAAACTATCCTACGGAACCTTGTTTTTCTTTTTTTTTCTTTTTTCCTTTATCTTATATTATTTATTTTTATATTTTATCTTACTCTATACGTATGTGACAATTATATATAATTATCTAACAACTCAGACATAATCGTCACGCTACGGTTAATTTAATTTTAGAGGGTTGTTACACCCAACAACTACTCTAGTTTTAAATTACCCCTTAATGGCTAACTCGAAAATTTCTGGGGTATAACACGAGATCTTAGTGGTGAATGGCGGAGGGGACGACACGGGAGGAGGAGGAGAATAGGGATGAAGAAGATGAAGTGGAGGGTAATGTTGTCTTTTTACTAATTTAAAATAGTAATAACATTTTTTTAGAAATGAAATTTAAAAAGAAAAAGAGAAAACCTGCAATAGTAAGTTATCTTCCGGTGACCGGCTACAAGTGAGCCATTATCGACAAAGACTGGGTGTTAAGTGAGTTTCATCAACGTTAGGCTGCTAACTGAGTAATGCTCCAAACATTAGGCTAACAAGCGAGATTCCCTCATCTGAATTTATTGGATTGAAGGTTTTACTTCTCTTGTAGTTGCTTTTTCGCGTCCAATTTTCGTTATTAATTTGCAGTCTAATATAAAAGGTTGTACTCCAACCAGTAAGGGTCTCTACCACATCTGGGTCTTTGCCACATCCGGTCCCACAGTAAGTGTAGGGATGTATGGTCCCACAGGAAGTATGGAGATGTAAATCAGAAACCTGATAGATTCAGACAAAGAGTGTGTATACCGGTCCCACAGGAAGTGTGGGGATGTAAATCAGAAACCTGATAGATTCAGACAAAGGGCATGTCATATACACGGTACAACATTATGTAGCTCAAACAATGGAATTCCCCACGAATGCCCTTGGAGAGATTCGAACTCCCAACCTCCTTCTTTCAAGGTGATTACCCCTTGCATGTTTCCATCAGGCTGGGGACTGCAGTCTAATATATAGTGATATTCCTTACTTTTGTCGGCCATTATTTTTTTCTTGAATAAGTTTTTTCATGGTTAGTAAGAAATTTTCATCACTAATATGGAAAATCATGTTGCTACTTTTGGCATCTGCTTAATCTATTCCTATTAGTTCATCTGCAATGATTTTCTTTTCATGTGTTATTTTTCAGTTTGACTAAAGGAGTTTAAGTAATAATTTGTAGATCTATAAGTTGGTTTAGAGTTCAGATATTTATCATCTACCAATTAAAAAGGTTAAAATTTTCCCATTGTTAATATATTTGCCAATGCCTTCAAGATTCTATAGTGTATGTGCAATACAGTTTGAAGTTGCATATGAAAACACTTCTATGCAAAAGAGATGTTGACGATCTCTTATTCTAGGAGGAAATGAAATGAAACGACACAACAACAACAACATCATTCCGTTGGCTTAGAGACTTTTGTCTATGAGGGTATAGTGGGTCGGATATACGCAACCATACCCATATGTTAGAAACACACAGATGTTGTTTCTCGATGACCCATAATAAAAATTGCGTCAATCTGTGTCGATCAACTGCACTTCACAATATAAGAAGTGCAGCCAATTGAGTGAATTATTTTGTTTTATTCCATCATATTTTAAAGTCAAGGAAAAATGTGTCATTGACTATATTGGAAAGAGAAACATAGGAAGAAATGAAATAGGCTTTTTATAGGCTTTTTCAAATCATTTTCTGTTCTCCCCCATTTCTTAATTATGGCGAGGTGTGGTATAATTTTCGTTGCCGCTAGAGTTAATTGTTCATCTTCTTCCAATCTCTCGGCTCATTCTCCAGTAACTGAATCGTCATCCCAACTACCAGCGACTTCGTAAAATGCAATCGGGGATTATCAAAAAAGAAAAGGTGGGGGTGGCGGCCGTCGAGTGGAAGGGTTGGGGTTGTGTGTTTGAGCGGCAAGGAGGGGGGTTCTATTAAGGAGAGATTTTATGGGAGTGGCGGCGGCTGATGGTGGTAGTGAGAAGAGAAGTTGGGATGCCTGGGGAGGAGGGGGTCTCTGATGGGCTAGCGGGATTGCAGAAAAGAAAAAAAAAGAAACAATAAAGAGGAAGGAAGAAGATAAAGATGGAGGAAGATTTACGTGGCATGTTGGTTGTGGAAATGTTTTGCAGGAAGAAAATAAGAGAGAAAAGGGCGTAGGCGGCATAGCGGAGGGAGGTCGATGGTGGTGGGGGTGGAGGTTTTCTTTTTATTTTTGAATTATTTTTTCTTAAACTTTTAAAAATAAAGAAAAATCGTCTTTATGACGTCAGCAAGGATGTCATGTGCTAATTTCCTAAATAAGTATGGATACCCAAAGCAATTCGTCAGCAAAGATGCCACTGAAAATTTTGTGAATAACTTTGGATACTATATGCAATTAACTCAAATATAAGCTCAGCCGAATTGTGACAAGCTGAAGATAGTAGTGGTCGTGCTGCCGAGGTGAAGCTGTGCTCAGCCGAATTGTTCTATGTTGCTCTTCACCTCGCTTTTCACTTCTTTATCTTGGTCATTTTAGTTTGACAATATTTATTCATCTGTTCAGCATAACTTCTCTTCGTCAGCTTATATTTCTTATTTTACTAGTACGACCACTACTATGTATAGCTTAGCATAATTCGGCTGAATTTATTTCTACAATTTTGTATACTGAACATAAGGAAAAAACTCAACACTACGAATGGCCATGTTTTGTATCACCAGTGTAACAATGCTTAACGTGTCTCTTTTCCTCGATCAGGGTGATTTTCGGACTTGCTAAATGAGGTTTTCATATGGTTCTTACAATACAGGTTATTGTGAGAAATCTGATCCACGCTTTACACTTGAAGACTCATCAAGCGACACGGAGCGAGTGGACTTCTTGACATGCTATTTAGGAGCTCTTGCAGCAGTCAACATGTGATTTTGTTGCTTGCATTTCACAAACAACAACAATATTACATTATTGCCTTATAGACGGGGTATGAAGGTCGCATGTACGCAACCATACTCATATGTTAGAAACACACAGAGGTTGTTTTCAGATGACCCATAATAAAAATTGCGTCAAATTATGTCGATCAACTGCTACTCCACAATATAAGAAGTGCATTTCACAAACAAGAACTTCAATTTCGATCGTCATCCAAGCAGTTGTCTATGTTCACCTAGATGGAGATGAAAATTCTCGACTTAACCAATTTTATGTTTTATTGTATAATCAAGGGAGGAGCTGATGTGAGAGGTTACTTTCTTTGGACTTTGGTGGATGATTTCGAGTGGAATTCTGGGCACATTAAACGTTATGGAATCAACCAACTCAGAGAAGGTGAGGGCGGTGGAAAAGGAAAGTTCCACCTCTACACGGTTATTTTCCTCGTCGCGTAGGAAAGACCTCGACACTTCAACTCCGGTTCCTCTGCCATCCGAACCGAAATAAGGTCGTGAAGTTGAAGAAACTTGTTGTTCCAAGGTTTAAGCTCTTTGGTTTGGGTTTAACAAAATCCGCTTTGAACGGCACATGCCTGGAGCTTTGGCGTTTCCTTCTCTGAAAACTGAGGCTTCGGCGTTTTCGTTTTTTTCAACGCATCATGACTTCTCACTCTTCTTCTCCATCTGTAGAAGAGACCGATCTGCTTCTGAGAAGTGTTAAAAAATTTAAAAAACCCGCCAACAGAGAACCACAAATGGACATTGATGATCTTCACCGGACTGAGAGCGCGGCTTTTGGGGGAAGTGGACTGATATCCTCCGGCAGTCCACCGCATCTCCGCCAGCGGTTTATTTTGGGGAAGATGATGACGACGACACCGAGGAGGATTTATTGGAATTATTTCTTCAAGACCGTTCTGACAAAGATGACGGTACGATAACTGGACATGGCACTGTGGATGTCTCGGTTGAGGAGTGTAAGCAATTCTGGAAGCCATGGCAACGTGCGCTGATTATGAAACCATTGGGTAAGTCTTTCCCTTTTAAGCTTCTTCAGCGTTGTTTATCTGAACTATGGGCTGAGGGAGGAGATCTGGATATCATTGATCCACCGGAAGGCTACTTCGTGGTTTGTTTTTTCTCGGCAGCACATTACCATAATGCGCTGAATGAGGGCCCTTGGGTGATCCAAGGGCATTATATTACAGTAATGAAATGGAGACCCCTGTTCTCCCCTATGAAAGAAAAGATAACGACAACCCTTGCTTGGATCAGGGTTCCCTGTTCGTCCCTTGAATTCTTCAATGATGTTATGTTAATGCGCATTGGACATGACTTGGGTAGACCAGTGAAGGTTGATAACACGTCTATGAAGGTGGAGCGTGGGAAGTACGCCTGTGTTTGTGTGGAGATTGATCTTACCAAGCCTTTACTATCTCGTGTTACTGTTAGTGGAAGGATTTTTGTTGTGGAATATGAGGGCTTGGGCAATATATGCTTCAAGTGTGGTATATACATGCATGCTACTGATTCCTGTGGGCATGGTGTAGACGACTCGGCTTCCCAGCAGCCAGTTAGACAGCCAGGCCGAACTAGTGCTACTTCTGCTGAGCCATTTGGGCCTTGGATGTTAGCCTCCAACCCTAAACGTCGAAGGCCACCTATGGCTGCTGATCAATTCCATTTCCAGACCAGAGGGGAACCGGATATGAATAGGGCACCTCGGGTTGGTGTCCAGGAGATGACCTCGGCCGGCACATCGCAGGGGGCAGTTACTGGTTCTCGTTTTAACATCCTGAGTGATGCAGCGATGGAGGATGGTGCCTCAATCGACTTGGAAATAGTCTTGTCCCATGGTATCCGACAAGTGGTCGATCGAGGTCCTCCGGTGATGTTTCAGTCGAAAACTAAAGGGAAAACACATGGCCCGGGGGTCAGAGAAAAAACTGTTGCAGCAAATGTGCATGATATGACAGCAACAGATCCCATAATCACTTCACCGGAAGCGTGGGCTGCCCATAGGGCAAGTCGTGGCACGTCTTTTCATAGGAGAGGTACCTCAACCAGGGGTCGGGGCAGTTTTTCTAGATTCTCCTCCTTGAGGGACATTACAAATGAGACTTCACTAGCTTTCTAGTTTGATAAGGGTAATATCCCTCTTTCCGAGCAATGGCCTTTTTTGTCCACCTATACGAGAAAGGATACAGTGCAACCGAATGACAGCAGCATTAAGCAACACCCGCCTGACACTGGTTTGATGCTGGAGGACCACCCAATTGGCGAGTTGCGAGACCAGCCAGACACAAGTGACGTGGAGATACCTGATAGCATGGATTTGGTGCCTAGGGCTGGGGCCGATACCTCCCATCCTTCCTGAATTCTTTTATGGTTACAGTATTATCCTGGAATTGTCGTGGGGCGGGCTCCCAGGATTTCCATGGTGCGTTGCATGATTTGATGTTGCATTATAAACCGACGATTTTATTTTTGATGGAAACTAGAATCCATAGTTCTCGTGGAAAATGGATTCTGGATAGTTTTGACTTCAATCAATTTACGGCTGTTGAAATGTGTGGTTTTGCAGGCGGATTATGGTGTTTCTAGAATGACTGTGTTCTGAATATTTAGGTTTGGGGGCATACGGCTCAAATGCTGACTTTGGGTACCTTAAAAGAGAAGAAGACGGCATGACTTCTATCCCTGGTGTTTGCGTCCCCGGTGGCTGCTCTTCCTGATGTTTTCCATGATTATGCTGAAGTTTTGCATGCTTACATTAAATTCCCCTGGTGCCTAATTGGGGATTGGAATCAGGTAATCAAATAGGAAGATAAAAAGGGTGGACGTCTTGTTGGGAGTCATTCTGCAGAGCGAATGCGTCGGATGGTGGATTCTTGTGGGCTTATGGAGGCGGACTTCTCGGGCCCCCATTTCATTTGGACGAGTAATAGTGATGGAAGACGGCGGATCCTACAACGTCTAGATCAGTGTTGGGGCAATACTGAGTGACATGGGTGTTTCCCGCATGCGCATGTCCAGCATCTTCTGCGAACGCACTCCGATCATCATCCATTGTTGTTATTGTTGGAGGGTGGACACAACTTGGAACATAGACCTCAAATCTTGCGTTTGCAAGCAAACTGGATGGAACATAAGACTTTTGGACAATTTGTTTCTCAGGCTTGGCCGAGTCCCCATAATGATTTGGGTGGTGATATTCAGATGTTTTGGTGCCAGTTGCGTAGGTGGAGCAAGGATGTGTATGGTAACTTATTCCATATGAAACGGAGGTGTGAGGCTCGGCTTGGAGGGGTTCAGCGAGCCTTATCCATCCACCCATCTCGTTTTTTGTCGAGCTTGGAATGATCTTCTCTCTGAGTATGAGGGATTACTAAAGAAAGAAGACACCTTCTTGAAACAGAGATCTCAGCTGAACTGGTTAGCCAACGGAGAAAGGAATTCGAGCTACTTTCATAAATAGCTGCAGACTGACCGATCGAAGCCAAAGATCCGAGGGTTGAAATCCAGTAGTGGCAAGTGGGTGTTTGATCAAACGGAGCTTCGACGGATGGTTTAGGAGTATTATATCTACCTATATTCGGAGGATGCCCAGTTTGTTTATCCGACGTGGCACGCACAGTTTCCCCCTTGCCCAGGAATGATGTTCGCTTCTTGAATTAACCAGTTAGTTGTATGGAGATTGAGTCTGCCTTATTCCAGATAGGGTCTTTTAAGGCACCAGGTCTGGATGGTCTCCCCCCAGGCTTTTATCAGCATCACTGGCATATTGTTGGTCCTTCTGTTTGTCAGTTTGTTCTGAATGCTTTTCGGGATAAGACGTTTCCTGCTCAAATGAATAAAGTGCTGATGTCTCTTATCCCGAAAAGGTAAGGCCCCTGAATCGGTGAGCCATTTTAGACCTATTGCTTTAGCTAGTTTGATGTCTAAGCTTATCACTAAAGTGGTGACGAATAGAGTGAAGCAAATTATCCCTAAAATGGTTGACCCATACTAATGTGCCTTTACGGCCGGAAGACAGTCGATGGAGAATATTATTATTGTCCAAGAAATTATTCATACCATGCGAAAGAAGCGTGGTAATCACAGAATGATGATGGTTAAAGTGGATCTGGAGAAAGCTTATGATAGAGTCAGATGGCTTTTATTGCGGGATGTTATGAAGGCGGTGGGTATGGATGAGAACTTGGTCAGTTTGGTTATGTACTGTGCAAGCTCGGCCTCTCTATCCCTTCTGTGGAATGGAAAAAAACTGGATGCTTTCCAACCTTCTCGTGGTAGCAGATAGGGTGACCCCCTAGCACCTTACCTGTTTCTCCTGTGCATGGACATTTTGAGTCAGTTTATCAAGGAGGCGGTGGTCAGTGGGAAATGGAAGCCTATAAGAGCATCGAGGGGTGACCCAGAGATATCTCATATCTTTTTTGCCGACGACCTATTATTATTTGGGGAGGCCTCTGATCATCAGGCTCATGCCATGGAGCAAGTCTTGGGGAAGTTATGTTCTTTATTGTGCCAGAAGATTAGCCTTGCTAAATCGGTATTGTTTGTTTCTAAGAATACTCCATCAGCCGTCACAGCATCTCTGTGCCGCAGACTCAAAATCCGCCAGACTGACGACCCTGGCAAGTATCTAGGAGTCCCGATCCTTCATGGCCGAGCTACCACCAAAACATATGAGTTTTTACTGGATTCTACGTGCAACAGACTTAATGGACGGAAGGCGCAAATTCAATCTCAGGCTTCGAGGTGCGTGCTAATTCAATCCGTTCCTAATGCTTTACCTTCCTATGTTATGCAGACTGTGGAGATCCCGGTGTCAATTCTGAAGGAGATGGAAAAACATATGAGGAAGTTCATGTGAGATGAGACTGAGGATTCCCCAAAGATACACTACATTTTGTGGGAGAAAATCTGTACCCCAAAGACTCATGGAGGTTTGGGTTTCAAGAATATTAGAAAGATGAACCTTGCATTTCTTGTCAAGCTGGGTTGGTTGATGCTGGTCGACAAAGAGAAACTTTGGGCGCAGATATTGTGGGCCAAGTATGGTTCACCTTTAGTGGACAAGCCGAACCAGAATGTGTCCAAAACATGGAGGGGTATCCGGCATGCTGCACGATTACTAAGAGCGGGGCTTGAAAGCTCCCATTTTCTTCATGATGGTACGGCTGTAGGGGAGTCGGCGGTTACCTGTCTTGGTAAGGAAGCAAAGTCCTTTTCAGTGCATAGTGCGTATATGATGCAATTCCCTCTAATGGACACGATGCGTGGACATATAAGATGGGAGCTGATTTGGGGGATGAAAGGACACTTACGGAGTAATCTATTTCTATGGCGCTTCATGAACGGTGAGATTCCAACACATCAGTTCCTCTTTAGACACCGTGCCATTTCTTGCTTGTCCTGCAAGACGTGTGGGAAGGGGGACATTGGACCCTTGCATGAGGTCCGAGATTGTTCTTGGTCGTGACAAGTTTGGAGAGAGGTGGTACATCCGGAGCATTGGCAGACTTTTGTTGGACTGCATTCACAGGCCGAGTGGGTGGCGAGGAACGTGCAACAGAGTTGGGGAGACCCTGATCCAGCTAGCGAGTGGCGTTATATATTTCATGAGATACTTTATGGCATTTGGCACCATCGGCTCAAAATCAGACATGAGGGCATCCATCAGGAGGTTTATCCTAGTCATTTTGTCCAGTCTATGAAACACAGAGTTTTTATTTTGTTGAAAGCTTGCTTTTTTGATACAGATGATTGCGTTGCATAGATAGATCTCCACGTATTTTCCATTGTATTAAACACTTTGTTTTTTGAAATATATACGATCGAAAATTCCCCAAACATTATGGAATCCATCATGCGAGACGCTTAAATTCACACTAAAGCCATCTGCAACTTGTTACAAGCAATTCCTTGCAAAACACAAAAAGGTCCAAGAACTATTCCTCTACCTTTGCATGTTGGATTTATTTAAAAATCTCTGAATAGGATCATTTAATCGAATCAATGGACAAAGTAACAAAATGCGGAAATTATACCCTTCTCCATTGCTGATGTCAATCTGAACACTTTGTATGCTCCTGCTGTTGATGAATCTGGCGTGATCCAAGGATTCACGACCTCCCACCAATTGTTGATGCACCCTTGAACGGATTCAACAATTCACTACTTTACCTAATGGAGAGACTAGACAGTGTGTCATTTATAGAAAATTTGTCACATTCTCCCCTATTTCTCAGTATGGCCGGCGGTCAACTTGATGGATGTGAGTAGGTGAAGCCCTCCTCCTTTATATAAAGGGAGAAAAAAAGAATCCTGATGGGTATAGGGTTTAAAGTTGTATCTGAAACCAAACACTCTTCCTTTATGGATAGAGATTTTCTTATCCCAAATACCTGAGGATATACTTGATATTATCATGAAGTTATCTTTATCCATTATTAATATTATTTAATGTTTAACAATAAATATTATTATCTAATATTTAATATTAAATATTATTTAATATTTAATTTATGTACCAACAATTATCTACTAGCCACACATAAGTTGTCGTCCCTCGGGGACCAGACATCGTATACTTTATGGTCGTTGCACTTTGAGCCTATCCATCGCGGTCTATGACCATATGACTTTCTACATATTCGGGGTTTCTATTTTAGACCACACTATACATCCACGAATATACCTGATGGTCACTTAACGTGTGGATGTTATACGTAATAATTAATGTTATTACGTCACATATGTGACATATAACATTGTCATACATAACGTCCACCTTATGATTAATTCGTATAAACTTAATCAATATGCTGCGCATTACACGTATCTCGAATTAATCCCAGTGCAGCATAATAAGATTCATTAACATATCTCTATTTAAAGCACATCTTTTGAATATGACAATATTAGACGTTAAAAACAACAACATGACCCCATTGCCTTAGAGGCTACCGTCTATAAGCGGGGTATGGGAGGTTGAATGTGTGCAAACACACTCATGTGTTAAAAACACGCAGAGGTTGTTTTCCGATGACCCATAATGAAAATTGCGTCAAGATGCGTCGATCAACTGATATTTCAAAACTATTGTATAATGATTTTTTTTTTATCATAGATGGTAGGAAAAGCTATGTTGTAAAATCATTGTGTCATAAGAGCCATATTATAAGAGCGATACTATAATCGGCTGAAATAGATGATATGTTGCAGTATCATTTTTATGCATATGTTATGCTTTTATTGGTCTGGTGGAATGTAATAAACAATCCGCCTCGCTTAATCATTAAATTGAAGCATAGGCGTAACCATTTGAATAAATAATCATGCTTGAATAGTCGTGGCCCCCACTTGCATATATTTATATTTTTCCTTGTATTATTTGGTATTTTGCGTTTCTTCATCATCATATCCAATATATCTTAACGACAACAAAAGTTATGGTTAGTTTCTGGAAAGAATGAGCGGCAGACAAACAATACCTTTATCCTTAGGGATAGAGAGTTTGCTTCCAATAAAAACCTCGGATCTGACCGACTTACCTAAATAACATAATAATAATAGAAATATGACTATGACGTGCTGATATATTAATGATTCCGATGTTTCCTACTTCCTCTTTGCTTGATTTACTTTAGACTTTCTTTTCACGTTTCTTGTGAGAATTGATGAGAGAATCTTTTCTGATCTCCAATTATTGACTCGCTATTATTTCCAAAAAAAGAGGAAAAGAAAAAGTGCATATTTTTGGCTCACTACTCACTAGAAGCCAAACATGGGGACGCCTGACACAAAGTGACTACGCTGATTTCGTCTGTTGGATCGAAAAATTTTGATGAGGGAGTGGGTTATTCTCCACCTTTACCAAAGGCCCTTTAATCAGGTAGGATGTAAATCGAGGGATGTGCTTCACCGGCAGCCCTGCAAAAGGAGAGGACACTCGAGACTCAACCAGCCCAGAGGCAACCCTTGTAATATTTCAACAAGGATTGTCTCCACACGGACTCGAACTCGGGACGTCGGGGTTCTAGCCCCAATCACCTTTGCCACTTACCACTAGACTATGCCCCTGGGGGCTGTTGGATCGAAAAATTGATCCGGAGAAAGAGGTGTTAATCTACTACTCAACCCTTATTTCAAAGAAAATCATCTACGTTCGAGTCAGATATGAGTTTATTCATCTTTGGCATTTTATATATGATAGAGTTTAGAAAAACATATTTATTTGTGAGAATTTTGTATGGTTCGAGAAGAATGTTAGTTGATTATGTCTGAACATGTTTTTCGGCAGGTGTTTTTCATCCTTTTTGGGCTCTTTGACTGACCAATGCATGTTTGGAATCATTTGGTGTCTACCATACATGTGCATGAACGTCAAGTGACGCAACATGTTTCTATTCATGGTGGAGTTGCTTGTGTAGCTTGGGTAACCTAGGTCGGGCTGACTTGATAAGTCTTGTGCACCAGAGAACCATCCAACCTAATGGATGTGAGTAAAGTGATGGTTGTGACCAAGATGATTAGCCTTGGCACAAGTTGCTATGTATGGTTTGTTGAGACAGACTTGACAGCGTGGACGACCTTAGGTATACACCAACGTCGAAAGAGCTTCTTGCGTTCTTTGGATAACATCGACTTGACTTTATATTTAAATTTAAGTAGATGATCTGTTCAATCGAATGGTTAGATGGCGTTGACTAAAAGTTACTGAATCAGTTGTATTATTATCTTCTTTTTTGAACCGTGTTGGTTTTGTCCTCTTTACAAACGATTGAATACTACTACAATAATTGATTGATGCGGATGACAAATTTTATCTTTTTTCCTTTTGACTATGTAGTACTTTTAGAAAATGCGTTTTCGCTTATTCATCCAAAAAGGGTGAGTAAACACTACACTGAGTAATTTCTCAAAAAAAAAAAGCAAAATGTTTCTCAAAATAAATACGATTATGTGTTTTTCGATTAATAGAATATAGGGCAAAGAATTTTTAGCCTCGCTCAATTTCTTTTAAATTCTTAAAAAAGGATTTTGACTAGGGGTGTACATGGTCCGGTTCGGCCAGTTTTTGAGAATCTTACGGACCAAACCGTTTGTTACGGTTTGGAAAATAGAAAACCAAAAACCGGACCAAATCAGTCAACAAAATGTTTGACCGGTCCGGTCTAGTCCGGTTTGGTTTTGGTTTTTTTCGGTTTTATTCATCTGAAGCATTGATAACGTTGATTAAAAAAGTCAAAATTCATAATCAAAATTGAGGACAAGTTTTCTTCCTGATAGGATTTTTTTCAAACTAAAAATGAAACTATACTCCCTTAGTAGAATACTACTATACATTAATTTATCATAGAATATTATTATACCTTAATTTATCATGTCTTGGCAAGAAACTCATACTATAATAAATTACACAAAGTACCTGACCCTCAACAAAAGGATGGATTAAGGTGATAGAGTAGTTTAATCGAAAAATCATCCCAAGTATCCTTAGTACTCAATCATGTAATCACATTATTTGCATACAAAATAATCATCCAAGTAACAAAATTTCAATTCTTTCATACTTTTACGGGATGATAAACAATGTGTGGAAATAATTATACACTAAGAATTACCAAAAATCAAAGAAGTAATTAAACGAGGATAAATAAATCAAAGCAAAAAACTAATATTTTCTTAGGTATAACCAGACAAATCCACTAGGTACCAACCTTTGTTCACCAAAAAATGATTAATCAACTGAGTTTTTCCTCCCCAAGTCATAAACATCCAATAAAAAACAAACTCACAAACAATATAAACAAATAACTAAAATACTACTATAATGTATAAAATATAATTGAATATGTAATGTATAATCATATATATATATATATATATATTTATATATAACCGGTATGGTCCGGTTTATACGGTTTGAAATTCTTAAAACCAGAAACCGGACCAAATGAAACAGTCCGGTTTTTAGCATTTATTAAACCGACCATAAAACCATGGTCCGGTTTTTTACGGTTTGGTTTGGCCGGTTTGGTGCGGTTCGGTCGGTTTTTAAAAAGCATGTACACCCCTAATTTTGACCACTTATTTTTTTTTAAATATTTCATCTATTCAACCATAAAAAACGTAACTACTTAGCAACTTCACCGGTTTCCTTCCTTCACTAAAGTGGGCAGACCCGACATCTAACCAATTGTGAATGAGAATGGGGATACATCTTTCGCACATCATCGTATAGTATCTGGTTTTGACGCAATTAACTTGTGCATAGCAATGCCATACATTTCTCATCTACTGTAGCTGTCTCTAACGATATCACACGTCGGACGCGGAATATAAAATATGTATCTGTTATCCTCCAAAAGAATACATTGCATACAAAATTTGGTTAAATTACAATTATTCTTGCTCATGATGTAAATTTCGAGACATTATATTCTTAATACAACGATTCTTTTTCGAAAAAAAAAGTAAACAGACGCACAGGTAAAATCGTCTCTACATGGAAAGTCCTTGTTGACTAAATTTTCCGACCATCAAACCTGGGAAATGACTTTATATACATAGATTCCCTCCCTCTTTATGAAGAGTGGAGAGTGCTGAAAAATTTGAGTGGTCCCTGAAATCCTTTTGTCTTAGAATATATGTAGACAACTTATAATGACTAATTATCATTTTTTGCTTTTTTAAAAATTTGCTTTTTTATGTTTATTATTGTGCTCTAATAATATTATCTTAACTAAATTTTTTATATATGATAATCTATGTTATGTCAAAAAAATAAACTATAATAATATATTTAAGCCGGAGAAGTGTTATATAATTAAATCACTATTTGCTCTTTAGTTTATCTGGGGTCACTTGGTTCTTTTAGTTCTAGCTTGAGTTGGTCAGTGATATATTTATCATGTTTGGTTCCTTCCAGTACCAAATTTGTAATCGTTGATGCGACGGAATCCTTTCATTCAAATTCTTTTGCCCTATTTTTCATCGTACTATACGTGGCAGCAGAGGTGATGGTGAGGCTAAATACGCGTGACTTTCATCTAGTCTCACCACTTCTATGTTGTCACGTGTCGTGCGGTGGAAAGTGGATTGAGGAAATTTAAGGTAGGAGGATCCAAACCCATCATTGATAGCTTGTTAGCAGAAACGTAGTGGAGATATATCTTTAGGAGAGTGATTTATATTCAAAACAAAATGATACACAACATATGAAGATTTCCAGCAACTAATTAAACAAATTTTTTCCTCCATATTTGAGGACAGACCTTGAAGCAATTAGTAATGTTGATGTTTTGTGATCTTGAGGTCACGAATGTAAACTGTGAAAATAGTATCTTGTACAAAGTGTAGGATAAAGTTGCATATATCAGATCGCAAAGCGATCTTGCCCCTTTCCGGACCATATATAAACGTAGAAACCTAGTACACCGAGAACGCTATTTTTCCTGCATCTTTGACACAATGATTATATGTAGCCATATAAAAGAAAAAAATAGACATGCAATCTGCATAACAACATCAAAAAACCTTTTTTTCTGTTAAAGTACTATTATATTAACCAGATAAATCAAATCATCAAGGTGGATGCCACCGATTTAATAATCTTATTACATAAACTATCACTCAAGCCTATGTGTGCTAGTCATGTAAATATTTCTAACCAACGAACGCGGTATTACCTCATATTAAAATATAAGGATAAAGCTCATACATGACCCTGAAAGTATGCTTGCATATTCTATGAGTTACCTCCCCAAAAGATTCTCAGTCAAAAATGTTCCTATTCTTAAATTGCCAAATGTGATAGATCACGGCCGCTAGTGTGATCTTGATTGCTTTGTTATCAATACTTTTCCTTTGAGTTTCTGTAACTCCAGACCAGCAATCTTAGAATAGAATTCAGCTCCCGTACCCGTGTCAGCCATTCAGAGATGACCACTTTTGTGGCGAGCACGAGAAAATCAAATTCTTTATCCAATACTTGAGTTCGAAACTGTTTATTGTTTATTATTGTCAGATAAAAATGCTGCATAGCAACATAACGCCGCTAGCAGTATATTTAATGAGATTCCAAATCTTCAGTTGGTGAAGAAAACAATTATTAAACATAAGTGGGGACCAAAAAGAAAAGAAAAAGCACGTGTGGACCATTTCAAAAAAAAAAAGTAGGGGGCCTACTTCGTAATTTTGAACGTCCATGATGTCGTTCACATTTTTTAATCATTGAATTAGGAAACACTCTATTATTTTTTATATTAAAAAACATCGTTTTCGTTTCTCGTTTTGCGCTCAACAGAAGACGACCTTATGCGTAAAGATTTTCAAATCAAAAGCAACATTCACTATAATTGCGTATGGGATCTGATGTGTATGACTATGTTGTATGTATTTTTTTATGAATTGTCTGATAACAATTTATAAGTTTAAAAAACTATTGAATTTTTAATTTATATTTTCACTTAGTTTTAAAAACACTAAAGCAGTTAAAACATCTGAACTAGGCCTTTTTTGCTTCGGAGTAAGCTGTGCGTGTGTGTTTTTGTGCCTCACGGTTCTGCTTAGTTTTAGACAGAAGGTTTAGTGACTGAATAAGATTCAGTCTTCACATACTCCTTCCTTGTCTAGAATATAGATTGAATTGATAAAGTAGATTATATTTTTCTTTAGTTGTTCAAATCAATCTTTCTCCAGGTCTCCTATCATTGACCGTCTCAATTATTTCATTTGCTTTTTCAAAAAGAAAAACACGTACAATGCGTACTATGTACTTGTGACAGTTAAGCTGTTCCCCACGATAAATTTGGAGAAGAAGAGGGGATTTTTTCTCTTTGAGGTGTAAAATGGAATCTTCATCTTCATTTCCCAAGCTTCTCTCGTTTCTAGCAGTGTTACTATCATGTTTCTTGATCATCTGCAGTCATGCCCAGCTGCAAAACATTTCTGATGATGCATCATCCCCTTTTCCTCCAGGCTTCCTTTTTGGTGCAGCTTCCTCTGCTTATCAGGTGCAACTACTTTCATTCCTACAAGCTTTTTCCTGTTTTTGCATGAAAGTTGCAGAATAGAAGAAAACCCGGAAATTTAAGTTATCTTTTGTGAACAATTAGTTGAAAGGATTGTGGCTTTCTTGAACATTTTTCAGTATGAAGGTGCTATACTTGACTGATGAAAAAGATTTATCAACTCTTCAAAAAATTTCAGTATGTTTGTGCTTGCTTGACTGATTAAAAAGGGAACAACTGGAAGAAAACACAGAATAAGTAGTTGCAAATATTTTTGCTTTTTTCCAAGACTTTCAGTATGAAGGTGCTAACTTGACTGATGGAAAAGGGTTTAACAGATGGAAGAAAACTCAGAAATTTAAGCTCCTATTTGTGAATAAGCAGTTGAAAAGATTGTTTCTTTCGTCAACAATTTTTTCAGCTTGAAGGTCCTCACTTGGCTGATGAAAAAGGGCTTAATAACCATAAGAAAACCCAGAGATTTAAATTTATGTATGTGAATAAGTAGATGAAAGATCGTTACTTTCTTCAAAAAATTTCAGTATGAAGGTGCATACTTGACGGATGGAAAAGGACTTAGCAACTGGGATGTTTTTACTCGTCGACCAGGTTTGTTGAGCCCATTTGTTTCTTCTTTCACAGGATCTTTTGAAATTTAAATACTTGAATATATTCTAATTGAGCTTTGTATATAATTTTTCAGGTTATATAGCTGATGGAAGTAATGGCGATGTTAGTATTGATTTCTATCATCGGTATGAGGTAAGACAAAGTAGGCCTTGTTTTTTTGCTGTCCAATTGGACCTCCTGTTGTTTTATGCCTAGTAAGACTTGATTAGACAAATTCTGGTTATCTGCTAGCCTAGACATAGTATCCAGGATTTGGGCATAGTGGATATTTTAGAATAGGGTATTGCATTGCTTCAAGAAAGAGTTATGCTAATTCCACTGTTTTAAGGAATAGGGGTGTTGTTTGAAATGGTGGAAATAATAAAAAAGAAGTGATATGCAGGAGAATCCAGAACCATATAGTTGGGAATGTGGATTCTACTATGCTCCTACTTGACTGGTCTTGAACTTTATTGCCATAGAGGTTAGTTGCCTTAGTTCTTGTAATTGTTGGAAAGGAGGGCCATAAAACTTGCTGCATTTTAACCGTCTTTTATCATCATTTTCAAACTTTGTCGATAGGTGGGATTAGAGTGTGGGTCTAGGGACTTTCACATGAGTTAGGGGCAGAATTCGAGATTCTTTCCCTTTTACTTAAGATGGAGATGATGCACAAAATTTTTGCTACTCAGTTGGCTTGCGACAATCTTACGTTCTATTGTCCTGACTAAGAAGGAAAATCATGGTAAACTCTTATGGCGTTATACTCTATGTTTTCTCTCTCATTTTCATCATTATACTTCTTTGAGCAGGAAATTGTAGACCTCATGGTTCCTGTTGGACTCAATAGCTTCCAATTCTCAATTTCTTGGGCACGTATTTTGCCAAGTTAGTAACCCCCAAAATTATTATCTGCATCAGTGTTGAATGAAAGCTGTCCTAACTGAAGGACATTGTTTTTGGCTGCAGAAGGAAGGTTTGGAGCAATAAATGTTGCCGGTATAGACTATTACAACAAACTCATAAACACACTCCTTTCTAAAGGTTCTTACAACTACGAGTTTAATGTGTTAAGACATCCTTGAAGGTCTCTTTGGGATGTCCCCAGTGACATATTAATTTGTGTGGTTTGTTTATTTACGTTTTTCTGATCTTCTGCTTACAGGGATTGAACCATTTGTAGTATTGCATCACTTCGACTTTCCTATTGAGTTAGAGAAGAGATACAAATCTTGGCTAAGTCCTGAATCAGTGTAAGTGTTACCTATAGTGCTACCAGTCACATTGCAGCTTGTAAAATCAGCTGCTATCTGGCCTTATTGATGATAATAAATTCCTTGCCCTTCTGAAGATTTACGGAGCTTGTGATTCTCACAGGAAGGATTTCAAGTATTTTGCAGATATCTGCTTTAAGAACTTTGGTGACAGGATAAAATATTGGACCACATTTAGTGAGCCAAATATGATGGTCATTCTGGAATATCAGATTGGTCTGTACCCTCCTGGCCGTTGTTCAATACCTTATGGACACTGTGAAGAAGGAGAACCGAATGAGGCTTTTGTTGCAGCGCATAATATTATTCTAGCACATGCAGCCGCTGTTAAGTTGTACAAAACCAAGTATCAGGTAATTGAGATTATATTTATGGATCAAGGAGGTTTCAATTTATTCTAACACCATTGGAGAGGAAAATTAATGTCTGGATACTGTAACTAATTGAGAATAGAGACTTGAGGTAAATTCGACCATCTTTCTGCCTCAAAACAGTGACTGCAGTGAGAAGTTGAGAAGAAAACATCAAACAGCTAAGTTTTGAATTAGCATGGAAGTACGAATAAAAGTGTGTAGGTCCTTGCAGAAGGAACAAGGAGGTCAAATAGGCTTGGTCGTGGAGACTGCGTGGTTTGTACCTTTAAGCAACTCCACAGCAGACAAGTTAGCAGCAGAAAGAGCCCATTCCTTTTATTCCAATTGGTATGTATCTTTCACTTTTGTGACAATCGTGGTATGAAAAGAAACCTGTCTGATGGAAAACCATAGAAGATATGATGTAGATATTGTCTGGACAAACTAAGTCATATGCAGTCATTTATTATACCAGGTTCTTTGACCCGATTGTATTTGGTAGATATCCAAAAGAGATGACAGATATATTGGGTTCCGACTTGCCAACATTTTCTAGTAATGATTTGGAAGATCTGAAGCTCGGCGTAGATTTTATGGGCATCAACCATTACACTAGTAGTTACGTCTGGGATTGTATGAACAAATCGTGTGGCTCTAAGTGGTTTGGCTATGTTGGACAATCAACCTATAAGGACGGCATCCCTCTTGGAGAACCTGTAAGTCATCTTCCTATCAGCTCTATTACTTAAAACCTAAAACCTCATTATCCTTATTTTTACAGCTGACATGCTTTGGTTTTTCCAGACAGGGATGGATCCTTTTGTTGTATATCCAAAAGGATTCGAGAATATCATGAATTATGTCAAAGAAAGATTGAATAATATTCCAATGTACATTACAGAGAATGGTGAGTGAAGTTGGAATCAATGCTTCTCTTCCTTTTTTCTATATTATTCTTTGGTCAAATACCTTTTCTTTTTTATCTGGTGCCAATTTTGCTGCTACCCTTTGTGTTTTTCTCCCTCGGCTGTGTGTTCCATTTGATGAACAGTATTTAAGCTCCCTACTGTGGCATGGTTGTCTAGTTTGATATCTATCTACTTGCTTCATCTTGTTCCTTCAACAATTTAACTCATAGCTCTGCAGTTAATATATAAGTTCGATAAATTTAAATGGCAAGCTGATAAAACTTTGATAGGATGTTCCAGTTTAAACAAGACATTCCAAGTAAATAAACAATTGAAGTATTCTTGATACAGCTAAGAAGACCGAATCTTGAGCATGTCTGTGCCATTATATTTGACCCCATTTAGTTCTAGTTCCACCTCTGTTCACTGGCTCTGAGCAAGCCCTGACGTTTAGGTAGCATCAAAGGATGGTAGTTGATCTCAATGGGATGTTTGCAGCTGCAATTCCCACTTTCAAGTTAGAGCAATCTTGCCACAAATACAAAAGATTTGTTCTCTGACTAGGAAACCATGGTACCATTGGGTGCTGATGAATTGATTCTGATTCTTTACACCATTTAGCGACACAGGACAGCATTCACTATAGAAAGCCGGCATCAATTAGGACGGCATCTAATTCATAACCTTTATATCATTTAGTCCTAGTGTGAAATCTGAAGAATTCAAAAAGATTTTGGACATGGTTTCGTTGCAGGTCGAGGATCTCGTTTATTTTTGTCACATGAACATGGTTTCTTCCTTCAATTATCTAGGTAACATGCTTCAACTTGGTGCACTGACCTACGATATTCTCTTGGTGCAATGGGTACTTGCAGGTTATTGTGAGAAATCCGATTCAAGCTCCACACTTGAAGATTCAATAAATGATGCCAAGAGAATTGACTTCTTGACAGACTATTTGGGAGCTCTTACAAGAGCCATCAGGTGACCTTTTATTGTTATTTCTTAAGTGGGGGAATCTCACTTACTCGCCAAACGTTTGACCCATTACTCAGTTAACAATCAAACGTTGATGAAACTCACTTAATAGACATTCTTTCTGGATAATGACTCATTTACAACCATTCAACCGGTTGATGACAGGCTGGTGCTTGTTTCTTTTCAATTTTTTTAATAATGTTTTGATGACCGGCTGGTGCCGGTTGAATGGCTATAAATGAGCCATTATCCAAAAAGAATGGTTATTATGTAAGTTTCATCAACGTTTGGCTGTTAACTGAGTAATGAGCTAAACGTTTGGCTACTAAATGAGATTCCCTCTTTCTTAAGTGGTCTGAAATTTATGTCTTTGTGACTGAATAAACCATTCTGATTGACAAGAAAGGGAAACAAAGAACAAACCACTTCCCACCCTTCCCCAAAACAAAACAGGAATGCTTCAAAATTTCAAATGTTATCATCTTATCAATCTTTCACAAGCTGAGAACTTTCAGCATAGCTGATTCTTGATGTGTTCTCATGAAATCAGGGGAGGAGCCAACGTGAAGGGTTACTTTCTCTGGACATTGCTGGACAATTTCGAGTGGAACTTTGGATACACAAAACGTTATGGAATCCATCATTTCGATTACAAGACTAAGAAGATTACTCCGAAATCATCAGCAACTTGGTACAAACAATTCATTGAAAAACACAAAACTGTTCAAGCAATCGTTCCAGAAACGAATCCTCAACTTGTGCATGCACAGTGAGAGACTAGACACACAATGTTATGTTTGCACATCTTTTACCTTGCATGAATTGTAGCTTGCTGCATGCCGCGAATAATGTCATGATGAGCTTATGTATTTAATGATTTATTCTGTAAAAAATATTTGAGGGGAGTCCATGCAATCGTGTCAAACTAGTATTGTATAGAAGAATGTTTCTGTTTCAAATGTTTAAATTAGACTAAAACTATCTACGTATCTTTCGGTTGATTCAGAGGATTACGAGGAACCAATGTTGCTTCAGGTAAACGAGAAGCAAGTACTTCAGGGCTTACTGTTGTAATAGTTTGTAAATGCAATGGGATGAAGAATAGATGCATAAGATCAAAGATGATGGTAAATGAGTGTTTAAATAAGCAAGAATAACTTGACTCATGACTTGGATCGATCCATGTATCAAATGGATAGGTCCATGTGGCTTGAAAATGAAGTTGAGTATTCTGCCGGACATAGATCGATCACATCGATCGATCGATGTCACATACATCGATCGATCGATGTGTCTTGGGTGCAGAGTTGAAACTTTCTGTCCAACATAGATCGATCACATAAATTGATCGAAGTGACTTCGATCGATCGATGTGACAGATCGATGTTGATCAGAATGAAATTGGAGCTTACTGTGAGACATCGATCGATGTCACATTGATCGATCACATCGATCGATCGATGTCCTGACAGAAGTAACTTTTCATGAAAAATCACAACTTATGCATCAAGGGACATACCCAATCACCATGCAACTGCTTTGAACGGCTGAATGGAGTTTGAAAGCCTATAAACAGGCTGTTATAACCCATTGTACAAGACATCTTGCATCCAAGTTGAAGTTTGCATCCTATATTCTTCTTTCGACTCAAATTCACTCTTGTTCTTGAAAGTTCATTGAATCTCAATCCTATTTGCTGAGGATTAGAGATTGTTGGATGTTGTATCCTAGGAGGAAGTTTGCCTATAACCCTGCAGCATCTAGTAGGGGCAAATATTCCTTACGGAAAGTGATTCTCACGCCTCAAGCCAAGCTTCTTTTCTTACTTCTTCTATTGTTTGTTGTCTTGTTTCCTCATTTTAATAACAATCGTAAGGAATATTTGAGATGGATTCAAAGACGTTTCTAAACCAAGAGAGCATGAAGCTTGATCGTTTTGATGGCACCAGCTATCTATGGTGGAAGGACAAGATGTTGTTCCTCCTGACTGCGCTTCAGATTGGGTATTGTCTCGACCCAAATCTAAAGGATCTGCCAACACCAAAAGAAGAGGACTCCGAGGAGGTCAAGGCCGCTTGGAGGAAGAGACATGAGGATAATATGCTTTGCCGAGGGCATATCCTCAACAACTTGTCAGATCGTATCTATGATCTGTCCACGGCAACATCATCACCGAAGGAGATATGGAACGCCTTGGAGTTCAAGTACAACAATGAGAAACAAGGCGCGGACAAATTCTAGGTGATGAAGTATTTTAATTTTAAGATGGTTGAAAATCTTTCAATCATGGACCAAGTGCACGAGTTGCATGTCATTGTGCTCAAACTGAAAGAGTTAGGTGTAGAAGTTTCTGAGGCATTACAAGTAGGAGGGATTATCGAAAAGCTTCCTCATAGTTGGAATGACTATAGGAAGAAATTACTACACTCAACAGAATCCTTTTCCATTGAACAACTTCAAAAGCATTTGCGAATTGAAGAGGAGGCAAGGAGTCTTGTAAAGAGGCATGTCTCTGACGATGCACCTAGAGTGCATTATGTCAAAGGGAAAACAGGGAGTTCGGTTGGAAACAAAAGAAAGAACTCGATGTATCTGAATCCGCAGACAAAACAGAATCCAAGAAAGGCAAGAGATGTTATAATTGTGGTAAGAAAGGACATCTCAAGAAGGACTGTTGGTTTCGAAAGAAACAAAAACAGGGTGGTAATTCTCAACCTACCAACAATGCAAACATGGTAAACATTGAGACCGAACAATTGGTAGCAATGGTTTCCGGGTTGCATGTTGGTATGCTAACGGAACTTCATATAGCTACGAACGAAATCACAAATGATTGGTGGTTCGATTCGGGTGCAACTGTATACGTATGCAACAATAGGGCTCGGTTTAAGACCTATCAAGTTGTGGATGATAGCCAACAAGTTCTGATGGGAAACCGCAGCGCCACAAAAGTCTTGTGTAAAGGTAGTGTAGAGTTAGACTTTACTTCTGGAAAGAAGTTGTTATTGGTCAACATTCCACATGTACCTGAGATCTCTAAGAATCTTGTTTCTGCTAGTCTAGTTTGTAAGAGTGGGTTCAAGATTGTAATGGAGGGGGACAAAATTATATTGTCAAAGAATGGTATCTTTGTCGGCAAGGGTTATGCTTGCGACGGGATGTTTAAATTAAGTATCAATAAAAATTCCGCGGTTTCTGTTTACTCTGTTGGTTCTTTCTTTTCATTGTGGCATGATAGACTTGCACATGTTAGTAATACTACTATTAAGTTCATGTCTAAGCATGCCTTAATTTCTTGTAAAGATGAAAATGAAAGAACATGTGAAGTATGCATACAAGCTAAGATGACAAAGAAACTGTTTCCGGAAGTAGAACGGAAAACTGAACTCTTAGAACTTGTTCATTCGGATATTTGCGAATTGAATGGAGTTTTAACCCGAGGTGGCAATCGATATTTCATTACTTTCATTGATGATGTCTCTAGATATACTTATGTATATTTACTAAGGCATAAAGATGAAGCCTTTGACATGTTCAAAGTCTATAAAATGGAAGTTGAAAATCAAAGTGCTAAGAAGTGATCGTGGTGGTGAATACTTCCCTCTTGAATTTAATCAATTCTATGAGGAGAATGATATCATACACCAGAAAAGTGCTCCTTACACACCCCAACAAAACGGTTTGGCTGAAAGAAAAAATAGAAGTTTAGTTGACATGTTAAATGCAATGTTAATAAACTCTAGTTTGCCAAAGAATTTGTGGGGAGAAGCCTTGTTAACGGCTTGTCATATTCATAATAGAATTCCTTCTAAGAAGTTTAAGGTTTCTCCATACGAATTATGGAAGAAACAAAGACCAAATCTAAGTTATCTTAGAGTTTGGGGTTGTCTAGCCTATTATAGAGTTCCGGATCCGAAGAGGACTAAATTGGGGCCAAGAGCTTTTAAAAGTGTCTTTATTGGATATGCCGAAAACTCTAAGGCGTATAGGATTCTAGATTTAGAATCCAATGCGGTTGTTGAATCTAGAGATGTTGAATTTCTTGAGAATAAATTCTTGAGAACAGATTCAAATCAAAGTTCAACAAATGAAAGTTTGAATAAACCGATTGTTGGAGATTTCTCTAATGATCCTTCTAGTGTTGATGATCATAATCAAGATTCTCCAACTGAGGTTAGGAGAAGTCAACGTGCTAGAAAGGAGAAATATTACATCCGAACTTCATTTCCTCGTAATCCATTACTTTCTTAGTTGAAGGTAATAGGACAAAGGTATTCAATCAAATACCTGTTGTACTAAGCGTTGAAGATGATCCAAAATCCTATAAGGAGGCAATGCAATCGAGAGATGCATCATTTTGGAAGGAGGCAATTGACGATGAGATGAATTCGTTATTGTCTAACAATACATGGATTCTCGCTATTTGCCTACAAGTTCCAAAGCAATTGGATGTAAATGGGTATTTAGAAGAAAATACAATACGGATGGTTCACTTCATACTTTCAAGGCTAGATTAGTAGCCAAAGATTTTAGACAACGAGAATGGATAGACTATTTTGATACATATGCTCCTGTAGCAAGAATAACATCCATTAGAGTGTTGATAGCATTAGTATCCATAAATAACTTGGTTATTCATCAAATGGATGTTAAGACTGCATTTCTCAATGGTGATTTAGAGGAAGAGGTCTATATGGAATAACCGGAAGGTTTTGTACTTCCGGGGAATGAGCACAAAGTGTGCAAATTGATAAGGTCATTGTATGGATTGAAACAAGCACCGAAACAATGGCATGAAAAGTTTGACACTACCATTTTAAAGGATGGTTCCGACATAATGGTGCAGATAAGTGTGTATATTCCAAGTTTACAGACAAATATGGTGTCATTATTTGTTTGTACGTGGATGACATGCTAATTATCGGTACTAATATGGAAGGAGTAAATGAAACTAAGAAGTATTTAACTTCACAGTTCCAAATAAAAGATTTGGGGGAGGTAGATACAATATTATGGATTAAGGTGTCCAAACATAGTGGAGGTTTTGCTCTTTTTCAATCTCATTACATAAACAAAGTGTTGAATAAGTTCAAACACTTGGAGATCAAAGAAGCAAACACACCGTTCGATGCCTCATACAAATTGACTGGACATACCGGTAGAGCGGTAGCACAATTAGAATATGCTAGTGCAATTGGTAGTTTAATGTATGCTATGCATTGCACTAGACCGGATATTGCCTTTACGGTATGTAAATTGTCAAGGTATACTAGTAATCCTAGTATAGACCATTGGAAGGCAATTGGGCGAGTACTTGGGTACTTGAAGAAGACTATGAATTATGGATTGTTCTATAATAATTTTCCAGCCTTGTTAGAAGGTTATACTGATGCTAGTTGGATAACTAGTGTTGGTGATAACAAATCTACTACAGGTTGGATATTTACATTGGGTGGTGGTGCTGTTTCTTGGGCTTCAAAGAAACAGACATGCATAACTCATTCTACAATGAAATCCGAATTAATAGCATTGGGATCTACAGGTAAAGAAGCGGAATGGCTGAGAAATCTATTATTGTATATAGAGTTGTGGCCACAACCGATGCCAGCCATTTCTTTACACTGTGATAGCCAAACAACGATGTCTAGAGCTTATAGTAAAATCTATAACGGAAAATCTAGACATGTCAGCCTTATGCATGATTATGTAAGGAAATTAATAATAGATGGTGTAATAGCCATTGCATACGTCAGATCCTGCAATAACCTAGTGGATCCGTTGACAAAGAGTCTATCAAAAGACTTGGTACAAAGTACATCTTTAGGGATGAGATTAAGACGTATGGGATAAGTTCACTTGTGATGGAAACCCAACCTTGTCTAGCATACCACTAGCCAAAGGTTCAATGGGTAACAACAAGTCATAAAGTGAGGATTAAAGCACTACGATTGATCTTTAAAGAATCAAGCCGCACGACATTGATCTTTAAAGAATTGGAATGTTAGTGTTAAAGGAGGGTGAGTGTTAAAATACTCTTAATGACGAATTAAGAGGAATTATCTTAATTGTCACCTATATGAACATAGGAAGTGGTGCCGCTTCGACAAGCAATGATATTGAAATGTTCATGAATACTAGGGGTAGCACAAGGCCATAAAGTGCGGTTTAAAATGGACTTCGATTGAGAGTGTGGTTTCATGTGTATAATGTTTCCGGTTCTAGCACATACTGATTCAAGGCTTTTTAGCTATCATGATCTCGTTAGAACTTTGAAATGTTATACTAATAAGAGGTTCAAATCGAATGATACTTCTTAGATTCATGAAATGTCGCAAGTTGCTTTACAAACTAAGTGGGGGATTGTTGTAATAGTTTGTAAAGGCAATGGGATGAAGAATAAATGCATGAGATCAAAGATGATGGTAAATGGGTGTTTAAATAAGCAAGAATAACTTGACTCATGACTTGGATCGATCCATGTATCAAATGGATAGATCCATGTGGCTTAAAAATGAAGTTGAGTATTCTGCCGGACATAAATTGATCACATCGATCGATCGATGTCACATAAATCGATCGATCGATGTGTCCTGGATGCAGAGTTGAAATTTTCTGTCCAACATAGATCGATTACATAGATCGATCGAAGTGACTTCGATCGATCGATGTGACAGATCGATGTTGATCAGAATGAAATTGGAGCTTACTGTGAGACATCGATCGATGACATCGATCGATCGATGTCACATCGATCGATCGATGTCCTGACAGAAGTGACTTTTCATGGAAAATCACAACTTATGCATCAAGGGACATACCCAATCACCATGCAACTGCCTTGAACGGTTGAATGGAGTTTGAAAGCCTATAAATAGGCTGTTATAACCCATTGTACAAGACATGTTGCATCCAAGTTGAAGCTTGCATCCTATATTCTTCTTTCTACTCAAATTCACTCTTGTCCTTGAAAGTTCATTCAATCTCAATCCTATTTACTGAGGATTAGAGATTGTTGGCTATTGTATCCTTTGAGGAAGTTTGCCTATAACCCTGCAGCATCTAGTGGGGGCAAATATTCCTTACGAAAAGTGATTCTCATACCTCAAGCCAAGCTTCTTTTCTTACTTATTCTCTTGTTTTTTGTATTGTTTCCTCATTTTAATAACACTTACAAGCCCCTTAAGCTGTACAAGGCAGTAGTCCAACACCAACCTCTAATCCTTACACATCTCGTACCCCATGGGGGTAAAGAAAAATAAAAGAAAAATAAGAAAAATAGGAAAAGTATAATTGTAAATATAAGATAAGAGTTATCCTAAGCTAATTAGATAGGAAAAAAGGAAATATGTGATAGAGTTATTAACCTTATATGAAACATATTTCCTAAACCTATTAGGAAACTTAATAACCTACACCTATATATACATCCCTAGCCAAAAATTAAACCCTACCTCCCCACAATATACAAAAATCAGCCAGCTACGCCATAGCCCCAACCACAGTCGGCCATGTTCTTGGAGAGGAGAAGAAGAGAGGTATTCTGCCAATAAACCCTAATTTTCCTATATCTATATATACAAAGAAAAAAACCTACACACTCGTAGCTAGAAACCGGCCACCGCCCTTACAATAATAAAGAATTCGGTCAACCTTGGGGAAGGAGGAAGAAAAGGAGAAATTTCGCTTTACAAAGCCCTAATTCGATATCGGTATAGTATAAACGAGCAAGGTAAGTATCATCCCTGTGTTTATATGACTTTATGAAATCCATACTTTTATTTTCATATTAAATTATATATCATACATAAGTATATGTGATTGCATAAATTGATGAATATACATGTGTGTATAATAAATAAAAAGGGAGAGGGAATTAGGTTAGGCGGAACTAATTCCAGCCAGTTATATATTTGAGAGGGCCGATAGTTTGAAAATTTATGGTGTGAAATGATAAGTGTTATGCGCATATGAACAATGGCCTAAAAGTATGTTATGTGGGTATGTTTTGTATAAATTTTTATATGTATATGTTACAAGGTATCCAATATATATTGCGGGTATATGCATATATATAAATATGTACTTGTATTGTATGTTGTGTATGACAGCCGAGTGATGGATTTTGGAGGGGACAACACCCAGCCAACAATGGTGTTTGGTGCGAAGGCATTGATATGATTTGAAGATTATATGAAATTTAAGTTATGAAGATTATATGAAGATTATCTCATTTATCATGTCATTTATGCAGGTAGAGCCAGGGGTCTCACTGGAAGCAGACTCAGGGATAGAGGTATTGTCTGCCTACCACTTACCCTCCCCAGACCCTAACGATAGCTTTTGCTGTCGTTGGGATGTACTGGGTCCGGATGATGATGATGATAAGTTATGATTTTATGTGAATTAAATGGTGATTCGGAATTGATTTTAGGATAATGTGATAGTGGTGTAAAAGGGGAATTTATATGATTTGATAGTGGGAATATGTGGGAAATAAGAAAGATGAATTCTGAAGGGCGCGCGTGGGCCCGCGTGTGGAGGAGTTTGACGGCGATTGTTGTGGCAGTGTGTTACGCATGAATTATACTTGCTACCTGAGGTGTTAGATATAAGAAAATATGGATGATGTGCGTTTTAGAGAGAGAACGAGGAGTAAGGAGTGGGTTGAGTGGAACTAGGGTTTTGTGGGAGTGAGGAGGGGCTGGGCTGAGAGTGTGGGGGTTTTTGGTGGGTCTGGTAAGTGAGGGGTAGAGGGTGTTGGGGTGAGGGGTGAGGTGAGTTGGGTAGTGTATTGGGAAAAAAATGGACCGAGGGAAGTACATGTTCGTATATACGTGTATATACAAGTATGGGTCTGAGCATGTACGTGTATATATGGATGCGGCTGGAGGTGTAAACTTTGGTATCTTGGACTTTTTTTTTATTATTTGGTCTATTTGTTTTTGGATTATTTGATATTTGGACACATTTGGATTTTGGAAGAACATTTGGACTTTGGAAATAATTTTGGAAATTGCATTCATATCTTGAAATTCACTCTTACAATGTGAAATATATCATTAAACCGGATTACTTTAAAACAAACGGATAATATGAGCATATTGACTATTTTGGATATAGAGTATTCGGGCATATTGGGCGCCATTAGGGCCCTCAACATAATGTCTATTTTATTATAGAGCGCCGGGACATATTGACTATTAGGGGGACCAATTTGTAAGTCTTACAGTATAAGTCACTTGTAGGAAAAGTGCTATAACTATTGCATTGGATTTGTAAATTTGGACTTTGGATTTGGACCGGTTAAGTCGGATTCGGTTATTTGTATTTGGACTGAGTTGGACTCGGATTTGGGCATTTGGTTTGGACCAGTTTGGAACCGGATTTGGTTTTGGAATTTGAAAACTTCGCAAATTTGGAATTTTAGTATCGAACTTTGACTTTGACTTGCATTCATCGAGTTGGTAAATTGCATCATCGATTTGACTTGGACTAATATTTGATTGACTATCGATTTGTTTGACTTGATGATAGGAGTTGTTGTTTTTGATTGTTACAAGGGTATAATAGTAATTTTATGTGCGAAGGAAACAAGCTTTATATATACCGTTATTTATTTTATGACACTTGTTTCTACGTGTATGATCTTATGGGTACAGTGAGGCTTCTTACTGAGCGATGTTTTGTCACTCATACTATACCTACTTTTCTTTTGTAGACAAACGGAAATGGGGGTTAGAATACCTTGAGGATGATCAAGAGTGGAGATTCTGAGGTTTAAAGATATTCCGATGAGATTTGATAAGGATTTAGTTAAGACATATATTTTTGATATTCGAGGTTTATGTAATTTTGGAGATTTAGTATTTATCTATGTTTGACCATTGTATCGAATTAGATTTGTCTAGACATTGATATTGATGATATGATTATTTCGAGGTTTTTATTTTACGACTTTCGTTGACATCGATTTGCATCACTTTGTTGACGTGTAATTGTTTTGTTTTAGACGCCTTGTATTTTTCTTAGCGAAATACGGCGGGTGAGTCATGTATCAGAGCATGACTCTAGATCCACGACAGAAAATAGATTTAGGCAATGATTTTAAAAGTTAAGTTACGATCTTGCCCATAAGTGACAATCTTAGACATAGGTAACCATTTTGATTAAGAGTTAATATTGGACATAAGTACTGATTTTAGTCATAAGCACTGATTATATACTAAGCATGATTTTGGAAATAAGATGTGATCTTAGACTTAATAAATGATGATACTAAGAACGGTCATATAAATAAGTTACGACCCTAGACTTAAGAGGACGATCGGTTAGGGGACAAATATACCTAGGGTATACCATGCGATTTTACTTACTTGCCTTATTTATGTTGTGATCATAACACTTTGCACATTCCTTAGCCATGATTATAGTAACCCTAATTGAATAATATATAGTTAAATTGTATAAATTGCAAAGTTAACCAGAATTCCCTATGCGCTTGTTGTCGCATGATTTTAAATAGGCCAGGTAGTTACAAAAGTTGTCCTTCCGTAACAGCAGCATGGGATCCGGCATTATTAGGGTAAAATAGAGCAGGTACATGTCCTACGAAATGATTTATAGTAAAATGATAATTGCTAAGGAATGATTTATTAACATTATGATTAGTAGAGTTTAGTGAGGAATTTTGTTCATAAGAGTTTATTGTTATGATTAAGATGTTGAATTTTATGGTTATCAAAATAGGTCAAAGATTATTAGTTTTATTAGAGATACTGGTTGGTAGTAATAAGAGAGTACTACTATAGTAAATATAGTGGAATAATTATTATCATAAACCTTTGGTTAGGTGTCGATTCCCAGGAACATTATACTACTTGGCTTGAAGCTAGTAGGCTTGAATTGCAATATAGTAAGCATGAACAAGTAGTGAATGTTATTCATGTGGGAATTAACAGGGTTAAAGTTAACGGTTGAAATAACCAAGTAAAGAAGTACGATGGGTCAGTGTGTCACATGGAATCATGGTGAATTAGAATACCTTAAGTCTATTAATATTTAGTGTGCTATGAGGATTGGACAATTTAAGTTAAGAATTTTATCATAATAGAAGAATGCTAGACTTATAAGAAACGGTACATATGTGGATTTTCATTTGACCGTAAGGATGACTCAGAAAAATTATACTAATAGGAAGTATTGGACTATAATTTTTCAAGTAGTTAACTGTTTTCATTAAAGCGCATACACCAAGATATATTCTATATTTCAAAGGTACTTCAAAGATTTTGCTTCTAAATATTTCAACTAGTTGCATTTTTTTTATATAGTCTATTAACTTTACAAGGCTACACTTTCTTTCCGAATTTGTATATCAACATAATGGAATTTCAACTGCTCTGACAACTCTAAAAAATAGATATATATTTTTTAAATATTGATGTTCTTGAAGAGCGATATGTTTATATATTATATCTCAGATTTTTGTTTAAGCTACCCTTATTTTGTCGAAATTAATGTTATTGGTTGACTACCAATATTGCAAGCATTTTATCCATTAAATGTTTTGAAGTTATTTTTCCGCTTACGATAAACTTACTTAATTTTGCGAAAAAAGTAGTTTTCAAAGTATAAATACCATTTTTAAAAAAATGAAGGCATCGTATTCAAATAGTTCTATAAAACCTTACATTGCTAAGTTTCAACTGTTTTAATGCGATTTTACCATAATACTTTTATGAACGAGTTATATCATTGTTTTTATAAGTAGTTACATGAGACATCGCTTTGCGAAAACAAATATATAAAATTTTGGTTTTTGTGTTTACAAAAATAGAAATAATATACTTACAATTAATTAGAACTACATGAATTTCTTTTTCTTTTGTTTACCATTTTAAAAAAAACATGTCTATACACATATTTCGTATATTAAGGTGTTGATAGTATGCTGAAGAAGTTCACGTCATCAATTTTATCTTAGTCTTGGAATAAGTACTCATAATTCTAAATAAGTACTTGTTATGCTTGTAGCCAATCTCTATATATTAAAAAAAGTATCATGTAAAGAGAATTGTCACATAAGTGACATTATCACAACATAACCAGTGGTCTTTTAAAATGTCTCAGATTGTTTATTATGTATCAACGGGTAGAGTTGCAGTTTTGTGACATTAAGGTTACGAGTTTGAACAACATTACCCCATTATCTTAGAGGCTCTCGCTTATGACGGAGTATAGAGGGTCGGATGTATGCAACCATATCCATGTGTTAGAAACACACAGATGTTGTTTTCCGAAAACCCATAATGAAAATTGCCCAAGCTGTATCGATCAACTGGTACTTCACAATATAAGAAGCGCGACCAATTTAGTGAGTCATTTTGATTTATTCAATCATATTCCAAAGTCAAAGGAAAATATATCCTTGATTCCGTGGAAAATGGAAATAACTATCATACATACACAGTACTAATTTCTCCTCTTTTCTTATTGGTTAGAACAAATTTTATTCATTTTCCAAAAGTTTATAAAGTGTTACGTCAAATCGAACGAAACAGCTTCTTACACATTAGAATAAATTTTTTTCATTTTCCAAAAGAGTATAAAGTGTTACGTCAAATCAAACCGCGGAAAGAGTACTTTACAAAAAAAAATACAGAATAAAACTGCGTACATCACATCATAGAGCGATTCAGCCCCTCATTCTGTACAAACGCGAGAGTCTAATGCTAACAAAAACGCCATTTTTATAAAAAGTATTACATACATTCCATTTTGCCTGCAGTTCTTCCTCTTGGTTTATATACTGTAATTAGCATTCTGTCTTTCATCAACTTCCTTTTATGACTATTATCAAAAAACAAAACAAAGAAAAGAAAAATTTTCTTCTATGACTTGGCTTACCCACTGATTCTCATGGACAATTCTTCAATTCAACTCAATTCGATCTCCTTTCAACGAATCGGTTAATCAACACTCAAAATGTCTTCTTTAATTCCACCGCTAGAAATGCTAAGTCAATCACATTCTCTTCGATTGCAAGTTTAATCCGATCGCAGAAATTCCAGAGAATTTCAGTAATAGTTTCGATTCTGCTCTTCATTTCCGATAATGTCATGGGGATTGGGTTGGAAACGGCCGTCGGATACTTTCCACCTGACTTTGAGTTACGGCACCGATGAAGGATTAGATGACGCCAGTCCTACGCCGTCGAGATCGCCTTCTTATGCTTCTGTTGCCGCTGCCGCCTCCGGTTCATCGGCTAGTGGAGGCTCTTCCCCTTTTTCGGTTTCGGATGGAAATGTAGGGCAACTTGGTTTCCGGATTGATCTTGAGTGGACAGCCGGCGATGATGAGGATCAGCTTGCTCTTCGTCTTCAGTCTCAGGCTGTGGTAGCGCTGCCTTCCCCTCAGGATACGGTGGAGATTGAGCTGAAGGAGAAAAATGATGAGGTTGAGGTTGGGGAAAATGGAGAATGCGAGTCAGGCTGTGGAGATGATTCTGAGGTCGGAGTGGAGATGACGGTGGTGAGGAGGCGGGAGCCGTTGAAAGGAGTGATAATGTGGAGGTCAGGGGGTTCAGGGCAGCAGAGTGATGGAATGGGAGTATTAGCCAGGTTGATGAGGTCCAATTTTGCCAATGAGGCTGCTGGAAATGGCAGTGTCAGCGAAGGAGTAGGAGCTCCTGTTGGTGGCTTTGCCTCTGACCATTGGAAGGCTGTCACTGTGGTCAGCTTATGTGGCCTTGGCTTGTCAGTAAGTGCTTTAATCAACAATCTCACTAGGAGTAACTTTTTCTTTCCCTTTTTACTGAAGTTAAAAGTCACTCTTCTTTGATTTTGGAATATAATGGAATAAATCATAATAACTCACTAAATTTCTGTAATTCTTTTAATGTGAAGAAACAGTTGATCAACACAATACAATAGTTGACGGAATTTTAATTATGAGTCATTCAGAAACAACCTCGTGGGCAAGGTTGTGTATATGTGACCCCTTTACCCCGCTATGTGAGAGCCGTAGGAAAATGTTGTGATTGTTGTGGTGATGTTCATTATTATCTGGCGGTTGTTTTACTCGGTATTGTGGAAGAGCACTTGTAAGTGACACTGCACAAATTATTGGCTTAGGTTCTGAAGTTGTCTTTGTCAGAATGAAAGTATGGTACACTGTACATGTTAGACACTAGAATTTCTTCTTCTTTTTTCTATTGTACTCTTTTCTCCTATTAGAAAAAGGAATTTGTCAGGTTGGGACTTCGGATATTCAGCTCTAAACTTTTGCCGACCTATTCTACCAATGCTTTGGGGGGGGGGGGGGGGACCAGGCTAGAAGGAGAAGAAGAAACTTTCATACTCTCAGTATCTCTGAATTATACTATCAGAGACAGTGGGTTGGGCTATCTGTCTCATGATTATCCAGCTTCCTTGCCTTGAATTATCAAGGCATTGTGCAAAATTGCTTGGAGAATTTTTTATGGCAGGATGATGTCAGACAGAAACTTCAATACGTTTCCACATTGCATTTGCAATAACTAAAAAAATACTCCTGCCTTTATTCTGTCCATGAATACCGTATATCACTAAGGGAGAGTTGGCCCCTGCTCTGAAGTACTGTTCTTTAAGTTGATAAAGTTACCACGCCTGGTCCTTTCTATTCTTATTTCCAACCACTTTCCATAACAAGTATTTCACAGGTCTTACCTGTGGAGGTAACACAGTTACCTCTACTTGAGAAGCTATATATTGACAACAACAAGCTATCAAGTTTGCCGCCTGAACTTGGGGAATTGAAGAATTTGAGAGTTCTTGCTGTTGACTATAACTTGCTGGTCTCTGTACCAGGTAAGCTTGAATCTGCACTATAGATGACAGAGTTAACATGTGTGAAGGAGCGCATTTTTGTGAAAAGTCTTATTGTCTAGTCAGGTGGAAATGCAATAGACATTTCAATTTTACTTTTTGTTATACTAATGGAACCACTTGATCAGTTGAATTGAGGCAGTGCATCGGATTGGTCGAGTTATCCCTCGAACACAACAAGTTGGTTCGACCTCTGCTTGATTTCAGGTCCTTGTATTAGATGATTAAGTTTCTCAATACTTTCTTTTGGACAGTTTTCAGTTGAAGCGATAATCACATTCTTGAATCTAAGATATGTTGTCGGCTTCTGACAGGTCTATGTGTGATTTACACGTTCTAAGGCTTTTTGGAAATCCCCTCGAGTTTCTCCCTGATATCCTGCCTTTACAAAAGCTTCGCCATTTATCTCTTGCAAACATTAGGATTGTTGCGGATGATCATTTGAGGTCCCTTAATGTAGAGATAGAGGTACTTGAACACAATGCCATGTTTTGATTTTGTATAACATGACTTGTATTTACTAAATGGCCTCATTCGCTTGGGGATTCCATGCAGACGGAGAATAGTTCTTATTTTGGAGCGTCTCGACATAAGCTGAGTGCCTTCTTTTCACTCATTTTTCGTTTTTCTTCTTGTCATCACCCTTTGCTCGCTTCTGCTCTGGCAAAAATAATGCAAGATGAGGGAAATCAAGTAGTTGTGGGAAAAGATGAGAATGCAGTGAGGCAGCTTATCAGCATGATCAGTAGTGACAATCAGCATGTGGTGAGGGAATGTTTGAATGTTATACATTCTCTTTATCACTACTAATGGTTAACCTATGCAGTTGCTATATCCGATTGTCTGCTTATTCTCAGGTTGAGCAAGCTTGCTCTGCTCTTTCATCTCTTGCCTCAGATGTGACTGTAGCAATGCAGTTGATGAAATCGGACATAATGCAACCCATTGAACGGGTAATGAAATCGGCTAGCCCAGATGAAATCATCTCTGTGTTGCAAGTTGTTGTCAAACTTGCCTTTTCTTCTGATACTGTTGCTCAGAAAATATTGACCAAGGATATGCTGAAGACTTTAAAATCATTATGCAGCCACAAAAATCCAGAGGCAAGCTTGATTGTCATTAATTCTTTGTGAATGGATGTTTTTCTTATTCCATTTCAATCCTGTTGATCTGAACATCAAATTATTTTTTCCATTAGGTACAAAAGCTAGCTTTATTTGCTGTGGGTAATTTGGCTTTCTGCTTGGAGAACCGACGTGCACTTGTTACCTCTGAAAGTTTACGTGACCTTCTTGTGCGGCTGACAGTTGCCTCTGAACCACGAGTGAACAAAGCTGCAGCCCGTGCTTTGGCAATCTTAGGTTGGTTTTCTGTTTATCAAATATTAGATCATGTAAAATAAATGATGACGTTTCTGAAATCTCAGGGGAAAATGAGATCCTGCGGCGTTCTATTAAAGGGAAACAAGTCCCAAAGAGAGGACTGCGCATTCTTTCAATGGATGGTGGTGGCATGAAAGGTTTGGCTACAGTCCAAATGCTCAAAGAAATTGAGAAGGGTACGGGCAAGCAGATACATGAGTTATTTGACCTCATTTGTGGTACATCAACTGGTGGTATGCTTGCGGTTGCTCTTGCAATCAAATTGATGTCCTTGGAAAAGTGTGAAGAAATTTACAAAAAACTTGGTTAGTCCTCTGTATAAATAGTTTGTGCTGTTGACTTTGAATTTGGCATTGCCTATTTTAAGTCATATCTTCATGCTGGTAGGCAAACTTGTTTTTGCTGAACCTATTCCAAAGGACAATGAAGCAGCAACTTGGAGAGAAAAGTTGGACCAGCTTTATAAAAGTTCATCTCAGAATTTTAGAGTTGTAGTCCATGGATCCAAAGTATGTCCATACGCGCTTCCATCCTAAGTAGTCTGTGTAGCTTTCAGTATTTTCAAGCATACCTTGGAGTGCTATGACCTATTGTCATGTCACCCCCCCCCCCCCCCCCCTTCTTCTGGTTTGGAAATTTTCTTTGACATGCACTGACTTTTAGTTTTAACATTATTAATTTGAACTGATCAGATGATATCACTTAGATAATTGGTAAAATTTCAGTCTGTATTCAGTTTTAGGCTTAGCATGATATCTTGCTTAAATGCAATGATTGTTATGTGGGAACCAATATGCAAAGTGAAAAGGTCTATCAGGTTTGAAAAGTAGGCAGCTACTTGGCAGATTTACTTATAGTTGTATCTCGTTTGAAATAATAATTAAGTTCAGACAAAAACTTTCTTTTCCAGTCTTCCTTGGATATTCTTCGGGTGTAGTTCACAAGTTTTTTTTTTAATTTTTATTTTACATTTGTACCTTTGGTTTTATGTGGCACCAGAAAATGGCATTGACTTTTTCTTTTAACTATAATTTGTCATATTATCTGGTTTGAGTATAAACTGATAAATTCGTGTCGGAAATTTTAAAATTTAAGATGTTAGAGAGAAGTGTAGATTAGAGTTTTGTATACGTGACAGGTAAAAGGAGAGACTCCAAAAAGAAAAAAGGTAAAAGGGGCAGAGTAGTTTATACTTTTGTACTTGCAAAAAGAAAAAAGGTCCAGACATTTATAAACTAGTATAGACAAACAATGAACGGAAGTTCACCTTTGTTCTTCTTTAACACATTATTGATTGGTTGGTGTTCATGTCTTATCTCCTTGTGCAGTATTTATTCTTACCACCTCCATATCTAATTTTGTTTTTGTCAAATGAGATTCATCTTGTTACCTTGCAATTTGACTAATGTTTATCCTTTTGCAGCACAGTGCAGATCAGTTTGAGCGCTTGTTAAAGGAGATGTGTGCTGATGAGGACGGAGATCTTCTGATAGAATCAGCTGTGAAAAGGATTCCGAAAGTGTTTGTGGTGTCAACTTTGGTCAGTGTTGCACCAGCTCAGCCTTTCATATTTCGTAATTACCAGGTGCAATTGGAGTAAACATTTGCTTTTAAATTAATCAGAGCAAAGTATCTTTGGGCTGTAGTATAGAATACTTGTCTTATTTCATCCATGTTTTCATGTACCAGTACCCTGCTGGCACACCTGAGATTTCCTCAGCAATTTCAGAAAACTTGACAACTGGTGGGCTAGGAGCTGCAACCACTGGAGCACAAGTAGGTTACAAGCGCAATGCTTTTCTTGGAAGTTGTAAGCATCATTTATGGCAAGCTATTAGAGCGTCATCTGCAGCACCATATTACCTCGATGATTTCTCTGATGGTATTGTTTCTATCCTTGTTTAGAAGCATTTGCTATGTTTTTTTTGTTCCTTTTTTTGGGGGGAGGGGGGAGGGGGAGGGGGAGGGGGAGGGTAGTTGGGGCTAATCAAGGTTGTCTTTATGTACCTTCACTTGTGTGGTTTTGTTCTTCAGGCGTATACCGCTGGCAAGATGGGGCCATTGTAGCAAATAATCCGGCCATCTTTGCTATAAGAGAAGCACAATTATTATGGCCTGATGCGAAAATTGATTGCTTAGTTTCCCTTGGATGCTGTTCAGTCCCAACGAAGGTACTTCAGTTGCTTTTGTTCTCTGTAAAGGCCTCCATCTGATTTCTGTTTACTAATTTTTCCCTTCAATCATAAATAATTTGTGGCTACATGACGCATGTGGTTCAAGTTTTATTATGGCAGCCGTTAGATGATCTTCCACTTGATCCTTTTGTAGATGAATGGTTTTATTACATTTTAGTCCCAAGTGATGGTAATTTACTGCTGAATCTACATTGAGAATGATAGTGCTGTATGTGTGTGTAGTCCAAGTCTTTGTAAGTTTTAAGGCTTTGCATCTAAATAATTGTTATAAGATTTGGGGCTCACTTGCATTAAGTTTATTATATTAGTTAAAAGAAGGAAGTACATGGGATTGCTCCATCCGAGATGCAGCAAATAGACCTCTGTTAATGAATGCGGAGCACATAGTATCTGGTTGAGTTGGTGACTCTTTGATTCTTCTCATAGGGTGAAAGTGAGACATTTCTTGAACTTTAATTCATTAAGGAGGTGTGTTGCATTTAATTACTCCAACATACTCCATACGGTATACAACTATAAATTTATTTGAGCCTAAAACATGGCCAAACACTTGTGCCGAACAGATCAATGGTCGCGAGATTTCGAGGAGCAAAGCTTCCTGGCTAATATATTGGCAAACTATGATGTCTAAAGCTTGAAGCTGTGAAGGAGTTAATTGTTCAATCTTTCCTTATAAAAGGCTTTTGGGTTTGTGAATGTTCTGTTCTGTTGAATGCTGCGACTTCCGAATACAAGCACTTCTGCTACAACTGTGCTGCGTCTTAGCAAAACATACAAAAATTTCTTAATCAGTAATATGCTTGGCATATCATTCTGTCCTTTTCCACCTCCTTAGGGCGTATGGGATGAGGGAGGAAGTGATTCTTTTTTCCTGCTCACTCCGCCATCAGATCTTGCCAAAAGCAGTCAATTGGATTAGGGCATTAGGTGGGAGCATTTATACACTTGAGGACATGGACTAGGTGTTGATCTATTTGCTAGAGCTCTTTGTCAGACGGAATTTGATTATTCTTTCTAATAAAAAAAAAGATGGCATGCTGCACACCTTGTGAAGCATATGTGTAGATATGGTGGGTGTATTTCTTTCTATATTAAATATGTGTTGCATAGCATCAATCCGAAAGTATAATCTGGTTACTAGAGGTGCCTTTCACAGAATTTACGAGTTGAGTACATCTTTCATTTTTTTTTGGCATTTTGCATTTTATGTGTTTGTGGTTGTCATGTTCCTTTGCTAGGTCAGAAAAGGTGGATGGCGTTATCTTGATACTGGTCAAGTCTTGATTGAAAGTGCGTGCTCAGTTGACCGTGTCGAGGAAGCTTTAGGCACGTTGCTTCCCATGCTTCCTGACGTGAAATACTTTCGCTTTAACCCAGGTACATTGCCGGAAAAATAGTTTTCTTTTTAAGTGTAGGGACCTTGAATAGTGCGTTTTGTATTCTTATATGAGGGCTGGTTGTTGTACTCTGAAGTTTATGTGAAATATGTATATACTCAGTGGATTCAGTCAGCCCATCCAATGTGCTGTTATCAGAATTTAAATTGCATTGGCAGTTGACGAACGTTGCGAGATGGAGCTGGATGAGACAGATCCCTCTGTTTGGTTGAAATTGGAATCTGCCACAGATGATTACATAAAAAATAATGCTTCATCATTCAAGGTTCTGTGTGAGCGATTGTTTGAGAATTCACATGATGAGAAATTTTCAGATATTTTGAAGTCTCAGCAGTTGCTTAAAGGGAAAAATTTAAAAGGTGGTGGATATGTTTCACCCCTTGTTGTTCTTTCATGGTATTTTTGGTAACTGTGTTATTTTTATACTGAATTTGGCTAGCTTTTGATGTTTGGTAGATGTGAGTGGCCCTTCTTTAGGATGGAGAAATGGTGTGCTGCTTGTGGAGGCTTCTAATAGTCCAGATTCTGGAAGAATTTTTCACCATGCCCGCTCACTTGAGACATTTTGTGCTCGCATGGGAATACGATTATCTTTGATGAATGGTATATCTGGAACTACTAAGAATGCTCATGGGTCAGCATTTCCAACACCATTTTCGTCTCCATTGTTCACCGGAAGCTTCCCTTCAAGTCCTCTTCTGTATAGTCCAGACCTTGGTCCTTTGAGAGTTGGCAAGATTGATTTAGTTCCTCCTCTGAATTTGGATGGACCTCTTTCTGCAAGAACCGTTTCCTCGCCCCCAGAATCTCCTGCCAAACACAGACAGCTTTCTCTTCCTGTCCAAGCGCTATACGAGAAACTGAAAAACTCTCCTCAAGTTGGAGTTGTACATTTGGCCCTGCAAAATGACTTACCTGGTTGCATATTAAGGTAATTGTTGCCACCCTGCATTTTGCATTCTGCTTCAGATGCAATGTGGCAGTGCATAACTGCCATTTCGCATACTAACAACTTATGTGGATCACATCTTTGATGTAGTTGGCAGAATGATGTATTTGTTGTTGCTGAGCCTGGAGAACTGGCTGACAAGTTTCTGCAAAGTGTGAAGTATAGCTTGTTAACTATGATGCGAGCCAGAAGAAGGAAAGATGCATCGGTCATCAGCATGTCAACCATCTCAGATCTTGTCTCATGTAGGCCATATTTCCAAATTGGAGGCGTTGTTCATCGTTTCATAGGACGACACTCGCAAGTAAGATTTACTCCGGCATTTTTCAGCATTCATATTCAGACATTTTTTGTAGGTTATTCGGCAGCCTAGGTAAACAGTCTGTAGTTCGCATTTTGCCTCCAGTCCCACATCATCCTCCTGTCCTCAAGAATTTAAATAATAAATTGTTGTTATCGGAAGTTTATGATGTCTTGTGAAGGTTATGGAAGATGACCAAGAAATTGCAGCATATATGTTCCGCAGAACCGTTCCTTCAATGCATTTAACTCCTGAAGATGTTCGCATGATGGTAAGTCCTCAAGACATAGTGCATTTATTCATTATACATCACGCAGACTACCTTGTGAATCACATAACGAGAACTTCTTGTGAAGTATTGTTGTGGTCTTTAATTCAAGGATGATGTCTCTTAGTCTTCTGAGGATATTGCCTCATATACGAGAGGCATTATTGAACTGTAGAGCACTGAGTTAATGGTCTTTGAAACATGAGAGATTGTCAGAGCTGGTCCAAGTATTTGAAAATCATTAATTTTTATGTCTTCTATTTTTAAGCGAAAAATCTCAATTAAAAAGAAAAGCAGATTTCCCATATTTGCTTATTACCACAAAACGTTAAACATGATACATCCCGCACAAAACCCACTACAATTTCCAACAATCTTCTATTTTAACTTTCTGATTCCGCATAAAAGCTCATTTCAACGATCTCATATCCATTCACAATCTTCTCTATATAGGCAGGCACTATTCAGTGTATGGGGGCTTTGAATCTAATGGTTGAGTCATAGTGGTCTCTGTCAAGGACATTTTCAACTTGTAGCTGCTTTTGACGGGATGGGCTTGGAGGCTGTTTCAATGTCTCTGTTTTTGTGAGAGATGTAGACGTTAATGTAAAAGGAGATGGATTTTGACATGCACATTATCTAAAATAGTCTTACTTTACTCTAATAAATCAGGAAACCATGGGTTGTCCCCGACTCGTTTGCTGTTTTTTTTCCCGCAATCTGCTCCATCTATGGAACCAGTGAACTACTGTCTTTCTTTCTTCTTTTCATTTCTCTTATTTCCTAGTCTGGATGGCAAGACTGATGCTATTTGTTGAACTGCAGGTGGGAGCTTGGAGGGACAGAATTGTCATCTTCACAGGCATATATGGGCCTACACCGGTGTTAATAAAAGCTCTTCTAGATTCTGGTGCTAAAGCTGTGATATGTCCTTCAGCTGAACCAGAAGCAGCACAGTTGACTTTGTTCGGATCAGGCGATTTCAATTTATTAGAGAATGTCAAGTTCGAGATTGGAGACGAAGATGGAGAAGATGAAGAAATGGAACCTGTCAGTCCAAGGAGTGACTGGGAAGAGAGTGACCCAGAGAGAAACGGAGAGCCCTCCATGTATCTGTGGGATGACGAGGAGGAGTTGTCTCAATTTATATGCCAGTTATATGAGTCACTATTTCAGGGTGGGTTAAGCATCAACACAGCACTACAGCAAGCTCTTGCAACGCACAGGAACCTGAGGTATAGATGCCACTTACCGAGTTTGACATAACTACTCATTATCACCATTTTGTAAGTAAATGTGCAACAGGAGATTTTCCTTGAGAACTTGGTCTTGTTTGCTATGTCCATAGACCCAATTAAAGACGCAATATACTACAGAATATACATCAAAAGCATATAGATTTTGTAAAACTGATTCCATGAATGAAGAAAATCTGAGGTGATATGTACAATTTTGAGGCACATTATGTTAATGATTAGCTATTTCTTAATAAAAGCATATAGTTTTCCATACATCCTTGTTGATTTCCATACTTCTTACTGTTGGTCAGTTTCTGATGCAAATAGTTGTTTCACTAACAGAATTGAGGAGGACTCAGATCCTCGCTTTTTTGCGTTATTGATGAATGGTTATGTCACTAAACATGATTATGGATATGAGAAAACTGTCCTATTTAGTGGGAAAAAGACTTTTAAGTGTTGCCGTTGTCTCGAGATCGATAGAAGGGGGATTAGTTGGTAGACTGGTTTGTGGTTTATATGCTTAGCTGTAGTATTCAAGGACTTGGGCATGTGCTTGGCCCTGTTTCTGTACACTGGAAAGCTTGCATCTTGGACAACTTATAGTATAATCTTTTAGGCCAAATGATGCTATTCTCCTGTAAGACCTTTCAATTCAAGTAAAGGAGTTGCTTTGATAATAACTATATAACATTTACTTATAAGAATTCTGTTAAGCATGCCATTTGATATAATAAAGGTATGACGAGGTTGCTTCAATTATAATTGCCAAAGTGTCTTGCGTGCAGCATGTAAGACCAGTTTTCAAGGACAGCCTAAGTGAAAGTAACAATGATAAGGATCTGATTGCACGCAAATAAATGTATGCATTTTATTTATTTGTTTATTTTGTCTTGTTTGAGATTTCAGAGATTAGGATTCAAAATGCATGTAACAGCCTACCATCTCTAGTTTCACTGAGATTCTTTCTAGGAAAAATGCACAGAGTTCTGTCAGTGACTCATACCACAACAATTATACCCAGTATATCCTAACGACAGAAAAAACTATTGCTAGGGTCTGGAGAGGGTGAAAGGTAGGTAAATGATACGGGTTGAGATCTCCTCACTCCAACTTTCCTTACCCCCTTTGTGACCACCCCCCTTGCTGCCACGTGTCGCGCGGTCATGCGTCACCGCACCCCACTTGCGGTGAGGTGATCCTACCCCGAATGATACCTCAATCTCAAATGATAGAGAGTTTGTTCCTAGTAATACATTCGACTCTATATGTACCTGCATAGATGACTCATTACTTCTGTTACTGTTAATTTTTATCAAATGCTTAACAACACTCCATAACCAAGTAAACCACAGTAATAACATTTAAATCTCCTAATGCTCCAAAACATAAATATCTGGTTCTAAAGAAATATTTATAACATTTAAATCTCCTAATGCTCCAAAACATAAATATATGATTCTAAAGAAATAGTTATAACATTTAAATCTCCTAATGCTCCAAAACATAAGCATATGATTCTAACGAAATACCAATCAACAAAAGAAAAAGAAGCATTTGCATCTTAAAACGTAACCATGGAAGAAGCCATTGGCACCAAATATAACATTAGTCCCAACTAATAAAGCTGCCAAAAACGATCAAATAATCAACCAATAAAAGCAAAGTTGTTCTATTTTGATGAGGCAAAGAATGTGTGTTTAGTGATTAATAACTTACTATATGCTTCCACACCTATACACGCTCATAATCATTTTGACTTGTCACCACATGCAATATTATTGCATTTTCCTAAACGAAAAAAATACAAGAATTATTGCATGCTTCCCAGTCTAAACTTATATTTAAAGGAGTTGATAAACTTGTCTGGCTATAATTTCTGTTAGCATGTCTGGTATAGTTTGTGAGAATCACGGTGACTCATATTAGAATCTAGGTCACCAAAAGATACACCACATACATCCAAATTAAAGACACAAACCAATTCACAACATACTTAGGAAAATACTATTATAAAAGTAGAACCTGAGAGTATAAAAGATTTTACACACACACACATATTTGAGATGTACACACATCAAACAAGCATACACGCACATATATAAGTTTTCAACTAGAAAGCATATGGTACAAACTTGCAGTATAATCATTATAACATCATTTGTTATTATCCTGTAAGTGTTTTCATTTCAGCTATAGATGTTTTGATGATTATATAAGATCTACTTGTAGAAACTCTCTTATGCATGCCATTTGACATAATAGTCTTTTGACAAGTATTTGTTTGGATTACAATTTGCCAGTGTCTTGCATGTAAGACCAGTTTTTAATGACCAGTTGCCTGAAATAAACAAGGTTAAGACTTATGGATCAGATTGCATGCAAATAAATGTACTTCTTTTTTATAAAAAAAATGTACTTCTTTTTAAAATAAAAATAAAAAACTTGTGTTGGTTCAAACCGCGGAAACAGTCTATTGCACAAAGTGTAGGGTAAATCTGTGTACATCAGATTGCAAAGCGAACCGGCCTCTATTCAGACCCCTGTGTGTAAACGCGGGAGTATAGTACATCAAAAACTTTTTTTTGACATGTTCTCATTTTTCTGATACAGTAATACTAGTGCACTTGGAATTTTCTGTTTTAATTATTAAAAGCCGGCAATTTATTATTACTTATCGCCCACTGAATGTGAATTATAGAGGACTAAACATTGAAAAGGATAAAATCAAATGACATCCACCTCAGCCAAAAGCAATGATAGAAAAGCCAAAATAAATTAAATAATGGGCAAAAGTGAGAACTTACAATCATGTATGGACAAATCACTTAAGTAGATTGCCGAAGGAATAAATGTGCAAACGAACAAACAGCCCAATGTATCGAATACTACTAATCAAGGATCCAAGGACCCAGCATTATACTTAGGCTCCTTCTTGCAATATCAAATCAATATATATATAAAAGGACGTTGATGTCGGATCGGTTTATGGTTTGATGTACACAATCTTACCCTACACTTTGTGTAATAGACTCTTTCTGCGACTCGAACTCGTGACCTCAAGGTCACAGAGCAGCAACCTTACCAGTTGCTCCAAAACCTACCTCAACATCTCCATAGAGTTATTAAACTCAGTCCGGCTCGACCGCAAAACCGGCTGAATCATACAATGCGGATCCTTCTGATCCGGACTGACTCGGTGGTTTAACAAGGACAACTAGTGATCCTGTAAGTTGAAATGTCTATTAGACCGATTTTACCTGCCGGTTCAGCTAATTTTCTCAAATTACCGTTTCTATAATATATAAAACTAGATTGTTGACCAGATGATCTGTAAATTTGAACCATTAAGCTCTTTCCTGAAAAGATTTTGTATATCATCATCTATCATATTATCTATCGCACTAAGTAATATCATACGATGCGTATTAATTTTACATCACTTAAATATATATACATGATTTCACTTAGTGTGATAGAGAATTTGATAGAGATTGAGTACTCTTATCAACTTTAAGTCAGACATCAACTTTAAGTCAGACATACTTGAATCCGCACTCTCTTGTAGTATGACAATCATCTTAGCGATAGTTTTTGTTGTTATTGAGATATAATAAATATGTGTTGATGTTGTAGTATAGCAACCAAACAAAAAGAAGGGGCATCATTATTTCTTCTAACCACAAAAGTTTAAATAATTATAGAAGGAGGGAAAAATTGAAAGCATCGATTGCATTGCAAACATACATGATGATAGGCATTTCCCTCCACATTTGTAATCATTGTATTCTCATGCCACACACTTTCCATAAATCATTCTAAAAAGGGCACCAAACTAGAGTTGATCCGAGCTCAAAGCAAAACAAAAAACTCATCAAAAACTCCATGGCATAGTCTAATTGGTATTCTGGTTAAGATTTAATCTAAGAGGTCAAGAGTTTCGATTCTAGGGACACTCACAGTGTGGGTGTTCCTCTGCTGCTGATTTGCAGGGGGACACAATCTCACTCTTGGTGTTCCTCTGCCCCTGATTTGCAGGGGGACACAATCTCACTCAATCTAGAAGGCCGCTGGGTTCATGATTTGTATCTTCCACACATGCTCCTTGAGGATGGGACCCGAATCGAGGGATTTCACCAATTTGCTTCAAAAAAAACTCATCAAAAAAGACAGAGATCACTACCATTCTTGAACGTCAAGAATCCCTCCACATCAATTTGTTTATTCCCTCAAAACCTCCAAAGGTAACAGAAGCATCAGATCACGTAGTAAAACAATCAAAAATAGAAGCTGACAAGAACAAACACAAGAATGGCTGCCACAGCCCCAGTTGAAGTTGGCACAAGGGGTACTATAGGATCACTTCTGAGGAAGGAGATTGATTACTTCACAAGATTGGAGATTGATTGCTGTGGGAGCTCCATTGGCTCTCAGGGAAGTGCTGAGCAGATGGATTCCGGCCGCCGTGGGCCTAGTAGTTTGAGGTTCTTGAGCATTACATGGAGGAAGGGGAGGAGAAACAGGGGCAATGGAGGAATGAAACCTGGGATTTGCTCTACGGTGGAAGTTGCAAATAGTCATCGGGGTAACGAGATTCATGGTTTTGGTTATAGAAATCTTAGAGTTGAAAGTGAAAAGTTTGATCATGCCTAGTGCTATGTGCATGAGAAAGTTTTTCTATCGCATTCTTTATCCCATCCAATGAGACTATATTTTCCATTTCCAATGGAGTCAAAGACACACTTTTTATTGACTTTGAAATATGATAGAATAAAGTAAAATGACTCACTAAATTAGTTGCGCTTCTTACATTGTGAAGTAGCAGTTGATTGAAACAAATTGATGCAATTTTCATTATGGGTCATTGAAAAACAATCTGTATGTATTTCTAACACATGTGCATGGTTGCATATATCCGACCCTCTATACCCATCATAGGCGGGAGACTCTAAGGCAATACGGTAATGTTGTTGTGGTGGTCAATGAGATTATATCACGTATATGAGTTTAGTAAAATTTCAACATACGTCACATAATCTTCAGTGGTTGATATGCAGGATAGAATATAGAATGTGATTCAAATGCCATATTGCTATAGCTTCATCCTTAACCGTTGAACTAAGACCTCCTATTGAGTACCACTTTCTTAAATTCTTGATTGAATTGTTTACCTGAAGAAAAAAAAATTCTAAATGCACTTATTTCTTGTTGGTTTCCTATCTGCCCTCATTATATTTACCAATTATGGAAATGCAATTCATCACCAACAGCCTTGAATATGGAGTCTGGTAAATAAAGAAAGTGACATGCACCGTCTTTCATTCAGCAGAATTAGAACTTGTCAAAGCTAAGATAGTATAGATTTTGATCTGTTAAACAATCTAATCAGGAAAAGTCTACAGAATGCATCAGCATAATGCATATACAGAAGAAAAGGCTAAGTTCTCTTGAAGAAATTGACAAGTTTGATTGTTGTGAACTGACGGTTGTCGATTGAAAAAGACACACAACTCGAAGTTGTCGATTCATCCAGGCGTCACAAAGATGTATAATGATTTGAAGAAGCACTATTGGTGGAGTGACATAAAGAGACACGTAGCTTAGTCATTGAGAGATGTCTCGTTTGTCAGCCAGTTAAAGCGGGACACAAGAGGCCATGAGGTTTGATGTTGTAGTTGGAGATCTCTGAGTGAAATTGCGCCCTTTAATTGCTGATATGTGTGGGTGTGTGTGTTAATTTGTGCCAGATTAGAGTTGTACGTGAATAACATTGATTGGAATTAGAAATGGGGAAATTTTCATATGTTGGAACCTTTAAAATCTTCGTTTTGGTCTTAAAATAAGGTCATTTAGCATGGAAATAAAAAAAATTTGGACTGGAATCGAAAAACGGGTCTAATGGGGTGGCGCGTGTTGCACACGACACGCATTCAGGGGAGGTGCGTGAGGCCCAGGCGTGGCTCCTGGGCGGCGCGTGCAGTCCACGCGCTGACGTGCTCGGTGCAGCGGATGCGTTGCGTTAAATAGGGTTAAATGAAATTGGTTTGGGTCAATTTGGAATTAAAATGAAGATTTTATTGAGGTTAGAAGAAAATTAGAATTTAAAAAAGAAAAAAAATCCGGCTGGACCAGGCCAGCCTGGTCTGGTTTGAAATCGGGCCGGGCTGAACAGTAGGAAAAAAATTAATTAATTATCTTCGGGTCAGCGAGTCAGGTCTGACCCGAAGGCTTAACTCGAGTTCCCGATTAATTCAGCAGAATTGGGCTGGCCAGATATTCTAGGTCGGGCCGAATATTAAAAAAAATAAGAAAAAAGATTGCGGCTGGCTGGAGGATTTTGGACCGGGCCGCGGGTCAGACTTGAAAAAGGGACCAGTTATGATTTTAAAAAAGCGGAATTTAATACATATAATGAATAAAATAATAATTAGTAGGAACAAATTTAAAATTCCAGAAAATTATAAATAAATTCCAAAAAATATAAAATGATGAAAATAAAATATTTTCACCTAATTTATGAAATTAAATTTAGTTTAACTAATTAGAATAATTAGGAAGTGAGAAGAGGAAAATAGGAAAAAATAGTAGGAGATACCGAAAAATTTATACACGCCGTGGAAAATATAATTGATGGCAAATAACCACTTGTCATTTTCTCACTAATTAACGCACCAAGAAATAAATGGCAGAGGACGTCGGGAAGTGGAAAATGAACCCCGAAAAAAATATGGAAACCAGGATTCACATTGCATTCATGGCATGTGCATTGCATTGGTAGGTAGCATGTAACTAAGAGTTACAGAAAAGAAGCAGAAAAGACGTGGTAGGTAGACTGTGACTAAGAGTTGTAGAATGTGTGGACGGCGGACGGTGGTCAAGAGCTGCAGACACTCAGGTGGACTGTGGGTAAGACGCACAGACACAACCTGGGGCATGCATTGCGCGGAAAAGATATGAATATATCGCATGACATGACTATTGTTACATGTGACACGTAGAGGAAGACATGCATAATGAAGTTACGCATTATTACGTGGAGTGACTTATTTTCCGCAGTTATTATCACATGGCTATACTGTATCATGTATTATGTGATTATGTGTTTATATATAATTGTTGTATGCTCGTTCGTATAACCCTACTTCCCCCCACTCCAGGTGAGCATGAGGACGAGTACGAGTATATCTTCGTTGAGAACAGGGCTGACGCGGCTGAGTGGGCAAGGTGACGGCCGTGCATAGGAGATAGAGAGACCACACGGCTGTTTACTTTATGTTTTGGGGATTTACACAGACTTTCCATTTCTGTTTGACTGTTCGGGTCATGTCGACTCAGTTCTTTATCTTAATGAGGATATTTATGAATGGATTTTTCTTTAAATTGTATTTACCATTTCTGTGGGAAAAAAATTTCTACGTAAGACGTGTAAGAAGTTTATTCGATGTCTTGTAGTTCTCTTAGAAGACCACGTACGGCAGGTAACTGTTCTCGATGCTAGGACTTAAAACCGAGGCGTTACAACTGGCCACTCATTGTCTTGAAATACGCTCAGAATAGTGTCAGCACGGAAAATTCTGCTCCCCTTGTGAGGGACGTCTCTCCTGATGAGTTCGTGTAGGTTTTTATTAAACATCGTGTAGGTTTTTCTAGACGACTAACTCTTACAGAGGACAAAAGAATTCTTCCTCAGCGTGTGCATTGTGTGGCAAGCATGAAAGTATGCACCTGTTGTAGCTTGTTGGGCTGCTTTTGCCATAAGAAAACATTCACTCTTTGAGTTTTCTCAGCACCCAAATCTGTCTCCAGGCCTTCCATATTTCCATGTCGTAGTCTTGAAGTTGCAATTCATATGAACTTGGAAAATCGGAATTTTCTTTGAGGGCGGACGTTAGAGCAACTGATAAGGTTGTTGTTTTGTGACATTGAGGTCACGTGTTCGAACCCCGAAAACAGCTTCTTGCACAAAGTATATATAAAGCTACGTACATCAGATCATGAACCGATCCGGCCTCTTCTCAAGTCCTGCACAAACACAGGGGTCTAGTATATCATGAACGCACTTTTCAGAATATCTTTTCGTACCGGTAATTCCAAGGTATCATGAAAGAAATTATACTCATAATTAATTGGATGAACTCCGCCGGATTGATGATGAAAAAATAGTAAAATATATCATTACCAGTTATATTTAACTAGCAAGATGAAAAGTAAATCTAATGCAACTTCGAACGTGGAAAGAAACCCTAACGAAAGCATAAGAGCCCAGGAAAGAAACCCGATAGAAAATTATAACATCATGCATAGATTTCAAACAGACCAAATCCACATGCGTATAAACTTCAATATTCAATAGATCATATTGAGTGAACTTACCTCACTGCCTTAGGCGTTAATGAGTGGAAGCTCTTAGAAGGTCAGGAATTTAAACGGAAGGACACCGTTAAGCACCGCCGGAAAAAAGGATGGAATCTACTCATCAAGTTATGGACTCTCTCCAACGATCGATCATCAAAAGTCAATATCATGCATTTCTATCCGTGTCCATGCATCGACATGGATGCAATATATGCTCTAGATAACGGCAGAAACCTTACATGGATACGGTATATGCGAGTATATCATATGTTTCTGAGACGAGTAACATATAACTATATAAGAATTCATCGGAAAACATCTTCTGTGTATTTATAACACATGGTTACGTACATCAGACCTTATCTCGTAATAGGCGATGAGGTAATGTTGTTGTTGTTTGACCAGCTGAATTGGTGAAATACCCATCAAACATAGCTCGGCACGATTAGCCAATGCATCAGTTAAAAAGCAACAAGTGACGATCTTGTCTCCGGCACCGGCTTTTTCATCGGCTGATCTTTCCGGGTAGATGGAATGGGAGTCCACATTGGCGATGAGTAGATATCACCCTTATTTCCGTGGGTGCTAATTCCTCTTCTCTTTCCATTCCCAAAGAATTCTCAATCTTATTTATAGCTCCGTTCTGGAAATTCCGTCGGCCATGGTGAACTCTTAGATCTTCTAATGGTCAACCAATAAAGGGACAAGAAAACACTTAAAGACACCTACGTAATTGAAATGCATTTGCATGCCAGTTTAGAATTAGTCTTTTTTTATTTCAATGGAAATCCATTTGATCATTTATGTACAAGTTAACCTTTAATTAAACTGACTAAATCAAATCAGTAACGATCAAAGGGTCCACTTTTCACATAGAGCCACAACTATGTAAACTACCAGCCAGGTCAACCATCAGGTCAACAGTTAAATTTATTTTTGTTTCTTTTTAAGCTATGCCAGGTCAATGCAAACTATAAGCCAGTTCGACAATCAGGTCAACAGTTGTTTTTTTTTTTGTTTCTTTTTTAAACTATGCCTGGTCAAGGCAATAAATACTTTTTTCTATATATAGTTGGAAATTTTTATACTCGTTTATTCTGTAAGTCTAGCTATATTCTGCTCATACTACGTGAGTTATTAAATGATTAATTAGATACAACGACATAACACTTATTTTAGTTGTCGTATCTGTTATTTTTGGCTGTGGTTATATAGATTGGATAATTATTTCATAATCTAGAAAGAAGATGAATAATTAGTTTTCATGAATATTGTATGTAGTTATATATTATAGTATGTGGTTATAAATTGTTAATTTTCCGATGCGCTTTCTGTTAGATCATGTTAAGTTTTGATGATTTGCACATTTTGGCACATTGAACAACCCATTAGGCGCTTCATGTGTGTTGTTTGAAGTCAGAATACTTCGAACGCCTACATTAGGCGCTTAATGTACCTTGGTGGAGTCACGTACACTTCGAACGCCTAGATTAGGCGCTTCATGTGAGTGTTTGTAAAATAGGACACATTGAACGCCTGATTAGGCGCTTTATGTGACCTGTTGAAAAGTGCGAACACTTTGAACGCCTCTTTAGGCGCTTTATGCAGTCCACCATGCCAAAAGTACTTTTCCCCTGGCTGGGCACGTACTCCTATGTACTTTCTCTGATTAAAAGTCAGAGTTTAGTTCGAACAAGCGTGAAGTGCCACATTAAGCGCTTCATGTGACTTCGAACGCCTTAAGAAGCCCACATTAGGCGCTTGATGTGACTTCGAACGACTGTTCATTTTCACATCAAGCGCTCAATGTCACATCGAACGCCTGTGCTTTTGCACATTAGGCGCTTCATGTGACCAACGTTACAAAGGTCTTGAACTTTACTTTTTAACATCAGTTGACTCTTTGTACCCTCTTTTTTTAGTGTCTTTTTTGCAGACTCCTCTCTGTTGAAGTTTCTCAGGTTTCCTTTCTTGGCATTCATTTTGAAATCTCTCCAAGAATGTTGCTACATGCCAAAGGGAGATCTCCAATGATGAGGACTCACCAACACATGATGCCAAAACCCATTAATGTCAGTGCAGAGGGTTTCAAACGGGAAGAAACTTTGAAGTTGATAAAATAGGGTTTCTTCCACATTCTTCTCCAACTTTCTACTTCACAAGCTCTCAAGTGCTCTCAAGCTCAAGCTCTCAAAATAGTTGTAAATCTTTGTATACTTTTACTTTATTGTTGAGAGTGTTTATTGTAAGAAGAAGAGTCTTCTTCTTGGTGAGATTCTCTGTGAGAGATTTGGTAGACTGTTGGTCAAGGAGCAAGGGTGTTCCTTGTTTAAGATTTCTAAACTTTGAAGGGTTTGTTGATAGTGTGTGGTGCACTATTCTCCCTACAAGATTTCTTTGAGGGCAAAGAAGATCTTTGGAGGCAAGACTTCAAAGTGTTAGATCTCTTGGTTGTTGTCTAGGCAAGGTTCCTAGTTTGTATTTTCTTGATTTCGTTTTTGATTGTTGTTTCCCCCAAAAAGAAATAACAATCCCCATTTCAAAATCCTTCTTGTGAAACACCAAGAAGGTAGAGGAGTAGAGTCTCTTGACTTGAACCTCTATACATAATCGTGTTCTTTCTTGTCTTTCAAGTTTTTATCTTTCAAAAGAACACATCCAAGTATCGGTTGCACTCTAAAACGAAAAATAGCCACAAAATATCCATACTTGGTGAACACACTATTCAACCCCCCCTTCTAGTGTGTTCTAAGGGACCTAACAATTGGTATCAGAGCCTCATCTTGCTTATTTGAGTCCAAATACAAGATTTGATCATTTCTAGTATGGATCCCTTTGTTTTTGATGATTTGGGTTCTCCTACTGCTGAAACCTCCAGAAGAAGGAGGCAGGCCTCTGTTGATGAGGATGTGAGTTCTCCTACTGCTGATATTTCCAGAAGAAGGAGGCAGGAAACCCTATTCCCTTCTATCTCAAATGCTCATGTTAAAGTTCCCATGTTTGACCCTTTAAACTACCCACTTTGGAAGTCAAACATGGAAACGTACTTGCGTTCTTGTTCTCACAGAATATGGGTTGAGGTCTCAAAAGGATCTATGATTCCCATTGATATTGATTATCCTTCCCCGGAAGAGGAGTTCCAGTTGGCCATAAATAGCAAGGCTCTTGCTATTTTAAATAGCTCTCTTTCCACAAATGAGAGAGCTCAGATTCAAGGTGTCCAATCCGCACATGAAGCTTGGACAAAGCTTGAGATGATCCACGAAGGAACTTCTCAAGTAAGAAAGGCCAAAAGGAGACAGTTGATAAAACAATTTTACAACTTCACTGTCCCCAAAGGTGAAAAGATTGAAGAGTCCATCCAAAGGTTCACCAAACTTGTCAACCTTCTCAAAGCGGTTGGCAAGAAGATAGAACAAGAAGATTTAAACCATTGCTTCTAAACAGTTTAGGAAGAGAATGGAATGCAAAAGTGACGGCCATCGAGGAGTCCAAGGATCTTGAAACAATCACCTTGGACGAGTTATACGGGAATCTCATCACTTATGAGATTCATTTAGATGCACAAGAAAAGAATGATCCTATTCGCCAATCCTCAAAGGCGTTGGTCGTAGAGTCGGAGGACTCGGATGATGAAGTCGGACTTCTTGTCAAAAGATTCCGACGTATTGCAAGAAAAAATGGTGACGAAGCAAGGAGATTCGTCAAGGAAAGATACCCCAAGGACAAGGTGAAGGACCAAGAGAATAAATGCTACAAATGTGGGAAGCTTGGTCATTTCATGAAGGATTGTCGGGTGAAAGAGCCGCAACTCAAAGACAAGAAGGCCATCTACCAAAGGAAGAAGGCTTTGCAAGCGGAGGTAGCCCATTGGGAGAGTTTTCTTTCCGGATCCGAAAGCGACAATGGCGATAGGGATGATCTTGCACTCACGGGGGTGGTGGAAGATGATCTCGACAAGGAGTTCTTTGCACTAATGGCCATCGACGATGACAAGGAGGTATGCAACATTTCATCTCATTATAAATTTATTGATGAACGAGATGATTTAATACAAGAAAATGATCTCCTTGATTTAAAATATCAACGTGTCAAGAAAGAGTTTAGAGCATGCATAAATGAGTACAATGACACGTTAGAAAATCACATTGCATTGCAACTTGAGCATGACATATTTTTAACAATGCATGTGATTGCACTTGAAGAGAAACATGATTTGATGAAATCATGTGCTCAAGCCCTTGAGGATAAGAAAAATGATTCAAGGGTAGGTGCTAAAGAGATAGAGAATAAAGATGCATCTAGGCCAAGCATGAAAGTCAAACCTAGTGTCATGTATGCATCTAAGAAGGGAAACAAAATGGAACAAACACAAGTGATCAAGGAGTCTAAAACCTCCTTGAAAAAGCAAAGGCACATGCCTAAACCAAAGGCTAATGCACCAAAGGTATCACAACCTTTGGTCCATGTTGTGAAACAAAAACCTTCTACTATTCCAAAGAAGGTGGTTCCTAAGAAGGAAACACGACATGTGCCAATGCACAAACATTCGCACAAGCATGCACCAACACACAAGCATACTCCTACATGTTTTTATTGCAATAGGAAAGGTCATGTAGAGAGAGTATGTAGAGCTAAGAATAATAAGAATCTTGTGTGGGTGCCGAAAGGCGAGATGAAGGTAACTAACCTTCAAGGACCCAAAACAAAAAGGGTACCAACTTCATATGGTTCTTTTGTAGGCCCTAGCACTCAATGGAGAAAGCGAAGACAAGAAGGTCAAATGGGTCGTGGACAGTGGGTGTTCCAACCATATGACGGGAGACAAACGTCTCTTCCATAGACTCACTATGCAAGACGGAGGAGTTGTCCACTTTGGCGGTAGCAAAGGCCAAATCAAAGGACATGGTATTGTGGGTAACGATTCCTTCTCTCTTAGTGATGTCTTATATGTTGTAGGTCTTAAGTTTAACTTGATAAGTGTCAGTCAACTTTGTGATGCTAATTATGAGGTAACGTTTTTGAAAACAAAGTGTGTTGTGAAAAAGGAAGAAAAGATTTTATTTGAGGCTTTGCGTTTCAAAAATATTTACAAAGTTAGCATCAATGATTTGGTTTCTCAAAATGTATCGTGTCTAGTTGCTAAGAATGATTTGACGCAACTATGGCATAGACGTCTCGGACATGTATGTTTCAAAACATTTAAATTTATTTGCGAAAATGATAAAGTCCGAGGCCTTCCAAAAATGAGTTTTGAAAACAATGACTTATGTGACACTTGTCAAAAGGCGAAACTTGTGAAAACAAGTTTAAAACCCAAGACAAATATTTCTACCTCCAAGCCCCTACAATTGCTTCATATGGATTTGTATGGGGATGTTGGAACAAGAAGCTTGGGTGGCAAACATTACACCTTCGTGGTTGTAGATGACTATACTCGTTATACGTGGGTGATGTTTCTTGCTAAGAAAAGTGATGCATGTAGTGAGTTTGTAAGTCTAAGTAAACGATTGGAAAATCATGTGGGTGACATCATCAAAACCATCCGTAGTGATCGTGGTGGTGAGTTCGATGGTGATTTCGAAAGGTTTTGTGTATCCAAAGGATACTCTCATGATCTTTCGGCACCTAGAACTCCTCAACAAAATGGTGTGGCCGAACGGAAAAATAGAACTCTACAAGAAATGTGTAGAGCAATGTTAAACGAGTTCGGTTTGCCCAAGTATTTTTGGGCCGAAGCGGTTAATGCCGCTTGCCATGTGATCAATCGTGTCTATTTGAGACCATACCTAAATGTGACACCTTATGAGCTTTGGAATGGAAAAGTTCCCAACATTGGGTATTTCAAAGTCTTTGGTTGCAAGTGTTTTATACTTAATACCAAAGATACTTTGGACAAACTTGACCTCAAAGCGGATGAAGGTATCTTTTTAGGTTATGCCTCAAATAGTAAAGCATTTCGTGTTTTCAACAAAAGGAGTCAAAAGGTGGAAGAATCAATCCATGTTAAGTTTAATGAGTCACTTAGTGATGAACCTAAACTTAATGAGGATTGTGTAGAGGATGAAGATGTGACTCCTCAAGAAGAAATTTTTGAGGATATTCCTATGGTTGTTCCTCAACGAGAAATCGTTGATGATCCTCCAAATGGAAACATCTTCGTTGATTTGAGAGTTGAACCTCTTGAAGGCACTCCTCCACCTTGCGTAAATGAACTTAGTGAGTCAAGTAAAAATGTCTCTCCTACTCATGTTGATTCACAAAATGTAGAGAATGCATCACACATTTCGGAACATGATGTTCATGATAATGATGAAGGTTCATCTCTTCCGGAACATGATCAAGAGGAAGTTGGAGGTGATGTCTCCAATCTTCCTAGATCATTTAAGCACAAAAGTTCTCACCCTCAAGAGTTAGTCATAGGTGATTTAATAGAGGTATCACCACACGAAGGCAATATAGAGAGAATGCATTTGTCTCTCTTATAGAGCCTAAAAATATTAAAGACGCACTTCTTGATGAAAATTGGATCTTGGCTATGCAAGAAGAATTAAACCAATTTGAAAGAAGTGATGTTTGGGAGTTAGTTCCCAAACCACACGATCATCCTATTATTGGTACGAAATGGGTCTTTCGTAACAAGATGGATGATCAAGGTAATGTCACTAGAAACAAGGCTAGGTTAGTTGCTCAAGGATATCGTCAAGAAGAAGGTATTGATTTTGATGAGACATTTGCACCCGTAGCACGACTTGAAGCTATTAGAATGTTATTAGCATATGCTTGTTATAGAGATTTTACACTTTACCAAATGGATTTTAAATCCGCTTTCTTGAATGGTGTTATTCAAGAGGAAGTGTATGTTGCACAACCTCCCGGGTTTGAATGTCATGATTCACCACATCATGTCTTCAAACTTAAAAAGGCTCTTTACGGTCTCAAACAAGCTCCAAGAGCTTGGTACGAGAGGTTAAGTACTTTTCTTCTTAATAATGGTTTTTCAAGAGGTAAAGTTGACACTACTTTGTTCATAAAAGAACAAGGTAGGAATCATTTAATTGTTCAAGTATATGTTGATGATATTATTTTTGGTGCTACTAACAATTGTCTTTGTGAGCAATTTGCTAGTCTTATGCAAGGTGAGTTCGAGATGAGCATGATGGGCGAGCTAAACTATTTTCCTTGGATTACAAATCAAGCAAACCAAAGATGGTGTGTACATTTCCCAAGCCAAATACACAAGAGACTTGCTCAAAAAGTACAATTTTGGTGAAGGAAGAGAAGTGAACACTCCAATGAGCACAAGTGCAAAGCTTGACAAGGATGAAAAGGGAAAACATGTCGAGGTAACCTTGTATCGTGGCATTATAGGTAGTCTACTTTACTTAACGGCTAGTAGACCCGATATTTTACATGCAGTATGCTTATGTGCTAGATTTCAAAGTGATCCTAGGGAGATGCATTTTATTGCGGTAAAACGCATCCTTAGATACCTTAGAAGTACTTTGAAATTTGGTTTATTTTATCCTAAGAATGCATGTTTTGATTAAGAGGTTATTGTGACTCCGATTATGCGGGGAGTCTAGTTGATAGAAAGAGCACCTCCGGAACTTGTCAGTTTCTTGGAGATTGTCTTGTTTCTTGGTACTCCAAGAAACAAAACAGTGTGTCTCTCTCTACGGCGGAATCCGAATATGTGTCGGCCGCCTCGTGTTGTGCACAATTGTTATGGATGACTAACACGTTAAATGATTATAACATTCACTTCTCAAAGGTGCCAATTTTGTGTGATAACACGTCCGCCATAAATATTGCACAAAATCCCGTCCAACATAGTCGGACCAAGCACATTGAAGTGAGGTATCATTTCATCCGTGACTGTGTACAAAAGAACTTGGTAAGTGTAGAATTTGTTCCTACACATGACCAACTTGCGGACATTTTCACGAAACCCTTGCCTAGTGATGTATTCTTATCTATAAGAAGTAGGTTGGGGTTGCTCAATATGGGTTGACAAAACCATCTTGAGTTTTGAGCATGAAAATTTCAAAAATTTTCAATATCAGTAGACATAAAGCGCTTTATCTCAAATTGTTCAGGCGTTCGATGTTACATCAAGCGCCTGATGCTAAGGATGTCCTCGTTCGAAGTGACATCAGGCGCTTTATTGGGTCGTTCGATGTAGGATTAAGCGCTTTATCTGAGTGTGTTCACTCGTTCGAAGTATCATTAAGCGCTCAATCCTCCTGTCTCAGTTGTTCAATGTGACATTAAGCGCTTCATACATATTTGTGAAGTCGTTCGATGTCACATTAGGCGCTTTAACCCTATTCTTTCACTATCTTTTCGCCGCCTCTTCAGTTTTTCGCGCCATTCAAGGACCATCAATTCACAGCCGCCTCTTTCTCTTCCCTCTCTCCCACGTCTGCCTCTTCCTCTTCCCCATACAATCCAACTTTTCATCTTCTTCCTCACTCCCTCTCTCTCCCACTTCTCCTTACCTCCCTCTCCACCATTACTCCACTAACCCTTCATCTTCCTCCCTTCACCCTTTAAAATCCAACCTTCTCCTATTTCTTCCTTCTTCACTCGTATCTTCATCCTTTCCTCTAATCTTCAAGATCCCTTCTCCTCCACTCCTCAAACAATGGCTTCTGCTGGTCCTTCAAAACGCCCAAGATCCCAGAAGCGAAAAACAACGGCTGGACAAAGCATTGTCGAGCCTCCTGCAATCATAACCATCCGTGAAGGGCTCACCAAGGACAACTTCCTTGGTTGAAGAAGTTTGAGCCTGACATCAAGAAACCTCCACGCTCTATTGATAAAGGGGTTCACGTTTCCTACCATTCCTGCATGCTATACCAGAGTGGGTAGCAAACAACCGTCTGATCATCCCTCTGAAGCTGCTCAACCTCAGCAACGTGCCTGAGACGAGCAGTGCACTGGAAATTGTTCCTTTCCTAGAACACCAAGGCTGGACATCTCTTTGGTCCAGACTTGACATGCAAAAATTCTCCCGCGAGCACACCCGGCTGTTCTACTCCAATCTGTGGGTCACCCCACAATCTGAGTCTCAACCATTCTCTCTCAACTCCTTCGTTGATGGTACTCCTCTTAGCTTCACTGTCCCTGAAATCTGTGAAGTCTTGCGTATCAGAAATGAGGGCTTGACAGATTTCTCCGTATTTGACTGGAGTTCCAAATACGGCGTCCCCGAGCAGGACGTTAAATTTGATTTGGGGTACTACCCCTCTAAAAAGACTCAGAACATGCCATTGGTGGATCGCATTCTGCTCGCGGTTGTCACCTACTGCATCAATGGTAAGGCCACTAGAAATCCTAGTAACATGGATTTCTATGTCTCTTACCGCCTCAAGCCCTTACTCTCCGCTGAATCTGGCCTGGATCATCATCGAAGTCATGTTTGCGGCCCTCCGAAAGGGGTCCAAAGCTCTGCCTTTTGCCAACATTGTCACGATTTTGCTCAAATCCAAAGGCATTGTTATTAATGATGATGATTTGTCCACCGTTGCCAAATCCGATCTTTATGATCACTATAACATCGCCCAGGCTGTGACTCGCAGAAAAGGAAAGCCACCACTATTCCTGACGATGATGAGGTCGAAGAAGGACCTCCTGATGCCACGGGTGGTAGTGATTCCTCGGAATTACTATCACGCATTGCTGCCCTTGAACAACCGTTCAGCAGTTGCATCTTCGTGATGCTGAGCATGAAGCTCGGCATGCGCGAAATGAACTGCGCATGACTGCCTTTCGCAATGCATTCATGCAGATCAGTCCATGGGCACTTCCTCCTAATTTTGATGATTTAGGGGGAGAAAGTGGTGGTGGTGGTGGTGCTGGTGGAGGTGCTGGTGATGCTGCTGGTGGTGCTGGTGATCCATGGTGGGTTCACGGATTTTGCCGCTAGTGGAGGTTTTGGTTTTAGTGGTTATTACACCACCAAGTGGTGGTGCTATGTAATTTTTTTTTATTTGTTGGTGTTAATTGTTTTTCTGCAAATTATTAAATGAAATTTTATTAACTTGAATTTATTGTTGATGTTCAGTAAAATTGTTTCATCATTTCATTCAAGTTATTTCTTTTTCATTGCACTTAGTGAGGGGGAGCATATATTAAGGGGGAGCTTTGTTAAGTTATGCATATTGTGAAATCATCAAAAAGAGGGAGAATGTTAGATCATGTTAAGTTTTGATGATTTGCACATTTTGGCACATTGAACAACCCATTAGGCGCTTCATGTGTGTTGTTTGAAGTCAGAATACTTCGAACGCCTACATTAGGCGCTTAATGTACCTTGGTGGAGTCACGTACACTTCGAACGCCTAGATTAGGCGCTTTATGTGAAGTGTCTGGGCATGCGAACACTTCGAACGCCTAGATTAGGCGCTTCATGTGAGTGTTTTGTAAAATAGGACACATTGAACGCCTGATTAGGCGCTTTATGTGACCTGTTGAAAGTGCGAACACTTTGAACGCCTCTTTAGGCGCTTTATGCAGTCCACCATGCCAAAAGTACTTTTCCCCTGGCTGGGCACGTACTCCTATGTACTTTCTCTGATTAAAAGTCAGAGTTTAGTTCGAACAAGCGTGAAGTGCCACATTAAGCGCTTCATGTGACTTCGAACGCCTTAAGAAGCCCACATTAGGCGCTTGATGTGACTTCGAACGACTGTTCATTTTCACATCAAGCGCTCAATGTCACATCGAACGCCTGTGCTTTTGCACATTAGGCGCTTCATGTGACCAACGTTACAAGGTCTTGAACTTCACTTTTTAACATCAGTTGACTCTTTGTACCCTCTTTTTTTAGTGTCTTTTTTGCAGACTCCTCTCTGTTGAAGTTTCTCAGGTTTGCCTTTCTTGGCATTCATTTTGAAATCTCTCCAAGAATGTTGCTACATGCCAAAGGAGATCTCCAATGATGAGGACTCACCAACACATGATGCCAAAACCCATTAATGTCAGTGCAGAGGGTTATCAAACGGGAAGAAACTTTGAAGTTGATAAAATAGGGTTTCGTTCCACATTCTTCTCCAACTTTCTACTTCACAAGCTCTCAAGTGCTCTCAAGCTCAAGCTCTCAAAATAGTTGTAAATCTTTGTATACTTTTACTTTATTGTTGAGAGTGTTTATTGTAAGAAGAAGAGTCTTCTTCTTGGTGAGATTCTCTGTGAGAGATTTGGTAGACTGTTGGTCAAGGAGCAAGGGTGTTCCTTGTTTAAGATTTTCTAAACTTTGAAGGGTTTGTTGATAGTGTGTGGTGCACTATTCCTCCCTACAAGATTTCTTTGAGGGCAAAGAAGATCTTTGGAGGCAAGACTTCAAAGTGTTAGATCTCTTGGTTGTTGTCTAGGCAAGGTTCCTAGTTTGTATTTTCTTGATTTCGTTTTTGATTGTTGTTTCCCCCAAAAAGAAATAAACAATCCCCATTTCAAATCCTTCTTGTGAAACACCAAGAAGGTAGAGGAGTAGAGTCTCTTGACTTGAACCTCTATACATAATCGTGTTCTTTCTTGTCTTTCAAGTTTTTATCTTTCAAAAGAACACATCCAAGTATCGGTTGCACTCTAAACGAAAAAATAGCACAAAATATCCATACTTGGTGAACACACTATTCCCAAACCCCCCCTTCTAGTGTGTTCTAAGGGACCTAACACTTTCTATATAAAATAATTACGACAACAACAACATTACCTCATTGCCTTAGAGGCTTCCGCCTATGACAGATATTGGGAGGGAGGGTCGGATGTACGCTACCATATACATGTGTTAGAAACACACAGAGGTTTGTTTTCGACCCATAGTGAAGTCAATCTATGTCAATCAACTGCTATTTCACAATATAATAAGCAGCCAATTTAATGAGTCATTTGCTTTATTCCATCACATTCTAAAGTCAAGAAAAAGTGTGTCTTTCACTCTATTGGAAATAGAAAGACTATATAAAATAATTAGTTTCATTCACCAATATTATTACCTATTTTCTTGAGATTTTTGTATAATTGTAAAATATAAAAGGAAAAATTTGAGTTAAAATTTTATTCAAATACGAATTTAACTTAAATAATAATTACGATCACCAAAACAAATTAATACAACGTTAATATTATAATTGCTTATCTATTTTTTGTTTGTTAACATGCAGCCAGAATTTTCCACCACCCTCCACCCATCTATTATAGACTGGGTTTCTTCCCTCCCTTCATTAGATTAGCTGGGCTGGGAGGTGGGTGGCGGTGGGGGATGGAGGGTGAGTGGGAGACCCTTCCACTCCTAGTGAACTTCTTTAGAAGAAAGAAACAAGAAACAACATTATGCCATTGTCTAAGAAGCTTTCGTCTATGGTGAGACATGGAAGGGTCAGACGTACGCAACCATACTTATGCGTTAGAAAGATACAGATGTTTTCCGATAAACCATAATAAAAATTGCGCCAATCTATGTCGATTAATGCTACTTTACAATGCAACAAGAACAACCAATTTAGTGAGTTATTTTACTTTATTATATTATATTTCAAAATCATAGAAAATGTAACACCTTATAAGAAAGGAAGAAAAACCAAATACAGATCGCCTGCGAATCAATGTGGATCTGTTGCTAAATCTTGCACTTTGCGCCACTTCCTAATTATAATATTTTCATGGCTTCCTAAAAAGAACATTTCAATTTCAATGAAAATTTAGTTGGTGTTATTGTTTTAGTGTACTTTTGTGAATTGGATCAATCTGTACAGTTTAGTCACTATGTTTTGACGATATTGAAGAAATTAGAAATTCATTCAAATTTAAATGTAATGTACATAAGTGTTTTCTTTCTATAGGGTAAAAATTCTAATTCTAACGGCTATTTTTTTATTTGGAGAGTGGTCACTGTTCATCTACAGTAAACTATAACTGCTGTGATAACGGCTAGTAACCAATGCATCGTTTATGTACAGTAAATGATATGTTTACAAATTTACTAAGTATGGCAGGTCGGCCTTCTCTCAATCTTGTGATTCGCTTCGTCACCTCAGTTCAGCACTTATTCACTTTGTTCTCTGACCTTTCTTTGTTCAGTGCTTCACCTCAACATTACTTCAGTTCAGCACGACCATACTTGAACTTGTCTGTCTTGGTTCTGTGCTTTGCCTAAGCTCTTCTTCAGCTCAGCACGGTTGCTCTTCACATCTGTCAGCTCAGTTCGGTTCAGTTGACAGTTTTCCTTTAGTTCGTTGTAGCCTAGATCAGGTTTGCCGAACTGAGGTTAGCTCAGCACGGCTGAGACTTAATTTTCACACTCTCCCTCAAGCTTAGTTGTATATATTCATACAACCAAGCTTGGACATTAGATACTGGAAAATACTAGTTGATACTTTTTTGTGAGTAAGTGAGCTACTTGATCCTTGGTGGAGATGTGTACTAACATGATATCATCTTCTTCTATTTTTCACGGATGAAGTGTCCAAATCTCTACATGCTTCGTTTGTCATGCTGGACTGGGTTTTCTACCATACGTATTGCAGAACACTGTCACAGTAGATTTGGATTGATAGGTTTGCCTTTATATGAAGATCTTCAAGTACTCTTCTGATCTAAATTCCTTTCGCAAATTCCTAATGCATGGGTCTCAGCTCAGCCTCTGCACTTCTCCTTGACACTATAAGTTGTTTCTTGCTTCGCCATGTGACCAGGTTTCCCCAAAGAAAAGTTTCATAGCATGTAGTTGACCTCATGTCTGATTTAGATCCAACCCATTCTACATCGGTAAATATTCTAACACTTCGATCTATCTCTTGAAGTTTAGTCCTTGACCTGGTGCATTCTTGAGGTATCTGAGAATTCTAAGAGCATCTTGGAGGTGCTCATTAGTAGGATTGTGCATATATTATGATACAAAGCTAACAGCATAGCAGATATCGAGCCTAGTTCTGATAGATATTAGTTTTCCTACTAATCTTTGATAGCTCAGCTTATTGGTTTGTGTAGTATCTCATTGATCTTTTGGCCTATGTCCGGGCTCTACAATTGCACTTGCAGGCCTGCATCCGAGCAAACATGTTTTTTAGAAGATCAAGTATATACTTTTTTGGAAAATAAACATCCGTTCTTTATTCATAGCAATTTCCATTCTTAGAAAGTACGTGAGCTTGCCTAAGTCCATCAAACTTTTCAGATATGTGTGACTTAATATCACAAATGCCGTGATTATCATTCCCATTTATTATAATATCATCCACATATAATATTAGTATAGTCAACTCCCCCTGAAGTGAAATTTTAGTAAACAGGATGGGTCACTATGACTTTGGTTGAACTTCAGGTTGGTCAATACTTTTGTAAAGGTTCTAAACCATATACGAGGTGTTTGTTTCGGACCATATAGTGACTTTTTTTTAATTTGCAGACCTTATGCTTATGTTTCATTGTTAAATCCTAATGGTATACTCATATACACTTCTTTTATTAAATCTCTATTTAAAAAGGCATTTTTTACATCAAGTTTATAAAGTTCCTAGTCTAGATTTACTGCTATAGAGAAGATGACTCTAATGGTGTTAACTTAGCCACTAGAGCAAATGTTTTAAATAATGTAATCCATATGTTTGTGTGAAGCCTTTATCGACTAATCTTGCCTTATATTTATTCACGCTTCCATCATTGTTGTAATTTATGGTAAATATCCACCATCATATTGGTTTTTTTGCTGAGCTGAGAGCTAACTCTCATGTTTGATTATTTTCTAAGGCATTCATTTCTTCGTGTACTGCCTTTCTCGACTCAGGTCGGCTGAGTGCTTCTTCAATAGTACTAGGTATAGAAGTGTTCTTGAGTGGGCATATGAATGTTTTAAAGTTGAGATTCAGCTTATTGTAGGATATATAATCTTCTATGGGATATTTGGTACCTATAGGATTCTTAGTATATCTCTTATTCCCTTTCTTAGAGCTATTGGTCTATCATCTGTTTGTGTTCTATGATTATACTCAGAGTGTTATTCAGTCACAGGTAATTTTTCAGACGTGGCAGGTTGGCTGCTGCATCTCAGATCATCCTGAACATTGGGAATGATCGTAGAAGTGGTACTTGATGGGGAATCAGTGATCATCCAGATCATATTAATTACTTCTTACTCCTTCTATTTCTCCTACAGGTCTATAGAATGCATCTTTTTCATTAAACGAACATCTGGAGTTATACACATTTGTCTATTGGATGTCAGTAGCACTTATATCCTTCTTGATAATTAGAATATCTTAAAAAAATGCATTTGACAGCTCTAGGATCCAATTTACTCCTAAGGATGAGCTGAATTTGCATGTAGGCTGTACATCTGAAAAGTTTTAATGGTAGTTCTAACAATAGATGAGTATTTATATGATGCCTAAATAGTATCTCTCTGGGGATCTTAAAAGATAAGGTCCTGGATGACATCCTATTTATTATGTAAGTTGTGTCATTAGAGCTTCACCGCAAAATTGTTTAGGTACATTTATGGCAAACATAATAGCTCGTGTAACTTTAAGGAGGAGTCTATTTTTTCATTCAGCTACACCATTTTGTTGAGGGGTGTAAGTACATGAGGTTTGGTGATGAATACCGTTTTCTATCATAAAGTTTTGAATTGCACTAAGTATTCTAACCCATTATCAGTCCTTAGTGTTTTAATGGTACAGTCGAATTGTGTTTTACCAGTGCATCATATCTCTTAAATATCTGTCCTACTTCACTTTTTTTTTTTAACAAGTATACCCAAGTTACTCTAAAATAATCATCCACAAAAGTTATAAACTATTTAGCTCCATTTAGATTAGCGATTCTAGATGGTCCCCAGATGCCTGAATGTGCTAAGTTAAAAGGTGCAGAGGACTTATATGGTTTAGCTGGGTAACTTTGTTTTGTTTGCTTCGCTATCTGACATGTTTCACAAGAAATATTTGCAAGATCAGTTGAGCAAAATAATTCTGGCATTAATCATTTTAGGTATACAAAATTGGGATGTCTCAGTCTATTATGCCAAAGTAAACTATCCCTTATACAAGATGTTCTTAGGGGCATGGTATTCTGGTTCTTCGGCAGCTCAGCTGTGCTATTCAGGGCTTGATTGTCTGGCTCTGAAAGATATAGGCCAGCTATGTTCCTAGTACTTTCAATCATCCCATTCGTTTTGTTTTCCTGAAAACAACATTCTGTGGATGAGAAGCAGGCTATAAAATTACTATTTATAGCAAATTTTTCTACTAACAGCAGGTTAAAACTTAGGCTGGGAATATGCAAGACTTCTTTCAGGGTTATTTTATCTGATATCACAGCTGAGCCAGTGCCTATAATTTCTAGTGAGGTTTCATTAGCAATCTTTCATTTATTTGGAATAGTAAACAGAATATATGAATTCAGAAGATTACCGTTGTTGGTCATGTGATCTGTTGCCCCGGAGTCTACGATCCATAAACTGCTGGAGCTCGGCTGTATAAAATCAGCCATGGTTGCTTGATGTGTATCAGCTCGTCCACTTTCTCTGCTTAGTAGATCGATCAGAGTAGTAATTTGATCCTTGATAGGATCCTCAAGCTGAGCTACACCAAGTCGGGGTGCGCTGCTGACCTGATGAGTAGTACTCTGTCCAGCAGATAAAGATCTTTGTTGTGGTCTCCAGGATGAAGTACTGATTTTCAGTGGTGGTTTACCTTCTCGGACTAGCTTTGCTTACAGTTTCCAACACTCATCGACTGTATGGTCTTCCTTCTTATAATATTTGCATACTTTACCTCAAGAAGAGGCAAAGTGTCATTTAACAGCCAGCATGGAAGCTTCTGCTGGTTGTTCTGTATGTAGGGCAGAGGACTCCAAGGTCGAAGATCCTCCCATCATGACCTTCTCCTGGCTTTCCTCGTGTTTGATCTTCGCGAAAGCAACCTTTAGGGTCGGCAATGGTTTGGCGCTCAAAATCCGACTTTGTGCAGTGTCGAATTCTAGGTTCAGTCTAGTTAGAAAGCAAAAGACCCGCTTCCTTTCTGTAATCTTCTTGTACAGCGCAGCATCAGTGATACAGGACCACTGATGTGCTTCAAAAGAATCTATCTGATGCCATGCCTTGGTGAGTAACGCATAATATTTGTGGACAACAAGGTTGCCTTGTTTAAGCTCATGAAGATGAGCTTCGATTTCAACAGTTTGAGATGTTATCCTATTAGAAAAACATCCTTGACTGCACCCCAGATTTCTATCAGCATAGAATACATCATAAAGTCATCACAATTCTAGCTGCATAGAAACATTCAGCCAGGACATAATCATGCTGTTCTCCGACTTCCGGTCAGAAGTTTGCATCTGTTGCAGATGGGACCAGAACTGTCCCAAATAAGTATTCCTCCTTGTCTTTTCCAGTTATGATTATTTCTACCCCCCGAGACCACGAGAGGTAGTTATCTGCATTGAGTTTGTGACTGGTAATGACAATGGAGGAATCATCAGTAAGTTGAGGAACACGTACCACCCCTGATACTTGACCAGAGTTGGTGGTGGCCTCAGTAGATTCAGCAGGACTGGAAGGAGTAGTCATTGCGAATATATTTTAGAATATGCAAAGAACACAGTGTAGTTTGTAGGTATTTTTGAATCAGATTAGCTCTGATACCATGTCGAGATTAAAGGAATTAGAAATTCATTCAAGTTGAAATGTAATGTAGAGAGGTGTTTCCCTTTTATAGGGGTAAAATTCTAATTCTAACTGCTATTTTTTATTTGGATAGTGCACTGTTTATCTACAGTAAACTATAACAGATGTGGTAACGGCTAGTTACCAATGTAGTGTTGCTATGTACAGTAAAATGATATGCTTACAAATTTACTAAGTATGGAAGGTCGGCATTCTCTCAATCTTGTGCTTCACTTCGTCACCTCAATTCAGCATTTCTTCACTTCGTTATGGACCTTTCTTTGCTCAGTGCTTCACCTCAGCATTACTTCAGTTCAGCACGCCCATACTTGAACTTGTCTGTCTTTGTTTTGTGCTTTGCCTCAGCTCCTTTTCAGCTCATTACGGTTTCTCTTCACATCTGTCAGCTCAGTTCAGTTCAACTAACAATTTGCCTTTAGTTCGTCGTAGCCCAGATTAGGTTTACCGACTTGAGGTCAGCTCGGTGGTTCAGCTGAGCACGACTGGGACTTAGTTTTCACATGTTTGCAACCTCTGTCTCTTAATAAACTTTTTCTCTTCAAAATAAAAGATCTCACTCCCACCACGGGTTAAAGAAAGTTGAAAAATTATTAAAACCAAATCTTCCACCGGTTGCCTAACTGGATAACCTACTTAGTTTATATTGACTACTTAATTGAATGACCTACTTATTTTGTAATTATTTAAAGCTGTAACATTCCCCAATGCAATAGTATTTAAGTGGTCAAAGCTTACTATGAAAACTACAAAAAGAAAAATACAAGAAAAGAAACAATGACAAGTTTTATATAACAGTGAATGAATAACTATTCAATAGAAAAATATATATTTAACGTCACATCCTTGAGATCAAGACTAACGTACATTCATGAATATGAGAGTCCATATTAGCTCGAATCTGTGATCTCAAGGACATAAAACAACAACTTTATCGGTTGTTCAATAAACATTATGCAGTAGAAAATATATACTTAACGTTACATCCTTGAGATCAAGTCTAACGTACATTCATGAGTATGAGAGTCCATGTTGGAGATGAGCAGATATCATCCTTATTTCCATGGGCGCTGAAAAATTTCCTGTCAATTTCCAAAGAATTCCCAATCTTATTTTATAGCTCAGCTATGGAAATTCCGCCGGCCATGGTGAACTCTATATATTCCATTGGTCAACCATAAATTAGACAAGAAAACTGTTCAAGACACCAACGTAAAAAGTATTTGCATGCCAGTTGTTGATTTTAATCTTAAATTTAAAATTAGTGATTTCCTTTTTTTTTATCTGTGATTGTATTTCAATGGAAGTTTAGGTACAAGTTAACTTTAATTAAGCTGAGTAAATCAAATCAGTAACGACAATAGGCTCAATTTTCTAACAGACCCAGAATTCTGCAAAGTATCAACCAGGTCAAGGATTAAACATTTTGCGTATATCTTAAGCAATGCCTGGTCAACGCAATAAATAATGTTTCTACAATAAATTATTATGCTGTAAGTCTAGCTATATTCTGCACAATCATAATGCATGATTATTGAAGGATAATTAGTCACAACGATAGCAACTACCTCTTCTGTTAGTTCCGTAAAACACTAGAAAGGAAGATTGAAAAGTGTGTTTATGTGACTCTTTTTGAATCTTTTTGCAATGAAAGTGTTCAAACCAATACTTGGTGTGTTCTTCAAATAAAATAACTTGGAAAAATGAAAGAACACCAAATTTATAGAGTTTCAAGTCAAAGATTCTACTCCTCTACCTTCTTGATTTGCACAAGAAGGATTTTGAACAAGGAGATTGTTATTTCACTTTAGGAGAAAACAATAATCAAAGAAAAATATAATAGCAAGCTTGGTTTAACAAACTTAGCTCAAGAACAATGAACACTCAACTTCTTTGGAGCCTAGCTTCCTTAAGATCTTCTTTGCACCAAATAAACCTTCTATGGAGTATGATGTAGCTCCTACACCATCAACTAGCTGTTGGAAGCTTGAGTTTCGTCCAAACAAGAAGCATCCTTGCTTCTTGAACAACAATCTAGACCTAGCTCATCACAATCCTCACTTAGAAGAAGACTTCTCTTCTTTTCAACACACACTCTCAATAATAAAAAAAATCTTACAATGATTTTGAGAGCAAAATAACAAAGAAGACTTTAGAGCTTAGAGGTAGAAATTTGTCTTCAACAATGGAGTCTTCCAAGCCTTATAGAAGCCTTCTAGCAGTTGGATAGGAGAGAGAAAGTAGTTGAGATTTTTATCCCACTTGTTGACGCATCACCATCTTGAAAATCTCTTTTTGAAAGAAGTCAAAACTTCTTGCAGAAGCTTTGCCTTTTAAGCTCAAAAAGGAAATATTTTTAAAAACTACCTTTGATTTGCTTTTGGAATAGAGCTACAAAAGTCATGATTACATGGAAAAGATAAAAATCACATTGGTTAACTAAAATAGAGGAGTGAGAAGATTTTACCTGCATATGAAATTTGTTACATATCAGACACCTGGATGAAGCACTTGAAGTGAGTTTGCACTCAAGAACAAGAGTACACGAAGCGCTTTATGTTTTCACCAAAACTCTCTGTTCAGAAAGTTCACGGGATGAAGCGCTTTATGTGGTGTTTCATGTTTTCGCAGAAACTCTCTATTTAGACATTTCAAGAGATGAAACGCTTTATATAGCGTTTCATGTTTTTGCAAAACTCTCTGTTCAGCAGTTTCTGTTAGTGTATGTGTCCTAGGCCATCATCATTTGGATATTTATGTTATGCATTATTAATAAAGAGATTTTATTATCATTATTGTTGGTTAGTATGTTACACAATTTTGATATATATCCCTGATTCATTATTGTTATGGAGATAAAAATTTATAATCAGTATGAGTATTTATTTGATAATCATGAGATGATTATGTGTATGGTGATACGAATCAATCTCATAGATACTTGTTAGAGAACAGTGTATTGGATAGACCCATTATGAGATTGCTACATGGATTAGCGTCATAAGTAAATCTCATGATAGTCATGTTTTAATCCTTTGACTTGAGATTGTCATAGTTTCCAACATAAGGACTATTATATTTTGACATGATCAAACGTTATCCGTAATTGGATAATAATAAAGGTCATGATTGAATGTGATAGAAATTATGTAGAGGATATTGAACAATCAAGATAGAATTTGTCCCTCTCTTTTGAGAGAGATATCTTTGGGCCCCTCGATTAATGAGACTGTGAAATGCATGGCCGTGCTCAAATGAATTGATAGTGTGATCAATATCATTTGTTTTATCAGTCTACTTAGAGATCGAGTAATCATATGTTTGAACAATATAAGTATGACGCTGACCATGACTTATGTTCAAACTAGATATCGTGTGACAAAGGGATTAATGCATGTACTATTATTAGGCTAGTTGGACTTTACTCGTATTAATTGGGTAGTTGTAATGCCTTGCTAGATGCCAATTACGACTTGTTGGTTTAATAGTGATTTAATCAACTGTCAATTAATATGGGCCTATCGGGTCACACACAAGAATGCGTAAGGCTGAGATTAAAATATTAATATCAATATTAGATATTATTATTATTATTATTATTATTATTATTTTATTATTATTTATTATTATTATTATTATTATTATTATTATTTTGTTTTTTGGTGATTATATATATATATATATATATATATATATATATTATCGGATAATAACGAGAGAATCCATATCTGATATGGATTTTGAATATCCTGATAGAATCTGTATCTGATATGGATTTTGATTGGCATCAACTAATCCGATTAGGACTCGGATTTTGATGTCTACGTATGTGTATATATATTTGTGTATCTCGTATACACTACATACGAAAATATACAGAATCATCAAAGAAACCCTAGAGCCGTTTTTGTGAAAAACGAGTTCTTCAGCCGGGCCGTTTGAAGAGCTAGCAGTCCGAACGGAAGCGTTCGTGGGATACTGACAGAGGGTGATCGTATTTTCGCATCTGCTTCATCTGTGTAATTCGGATATACAAAGGTAATTTTCGAGTTTGTTTCATCGAATTAAACGAACAACATGGATCCTTGGTATGAAATCAGAGATCAAGTTTTTGTTTTTCACTGCGCGTTTTGCAGTGATCTCGGTTGATTTCCTAACAGTTTGAGGGGATAAAGCGCTTAATAAAGCATTCAATGTTTGAGCAAAAGTTTCTGTTTAAACTTTTTGAGGAATGAAACGCTAGATTAAGCGCTTGAAGTCTGAGGATCAGTCTATTAACCTAGTTTTAAGTCTTTACCATATAACAATTGTACAAATCATCAAAATCAAGTTATACAACAACACCTTCAGCTCTCAGTGTCTGTCATTAAGATGAAATCTCATTCTTGAACTTCGTTAAAATTGTTCAATATAGTGTTTTTA
>AP025064.1:33211195-33385780 GCA_036186865.1 Eustoma russellianum
AAGTATTGGTTGCACTCAAAAACGAAAAATAACAACAAAATATCCATACTTGGTGAACACACTATTCAACCCCCCTTCTAGTGTGTTCTAAGGGACCTAACAGAAACACACTATAAGGGAGTTTGAATAGTGTGTTTATCAAGTATGGATATTTTCTTGAATAATTTTCATTTTTGAGTGCAATCAATACTTGGGTGTGTTCTTGAAAAGAATGAAACTTTGCGGAAGCGTAAAGAACACAAAGATATATAGAGGTTCAAGTCAAATGACTCTACTCTTCTACCTTCTTGATTTTTTACAAGAAGGATTTTGAATAGGAGATTGTTATTTCTATGGGGGAAACACAATCAAAGCAAAATCCAAACAAATGGAAAAACTAGGACACATGCCTAGACCATTACCAAAAAACCTAACCCCTTGAAGTCTGGACTCCAAAGAACTTCTTTGCCCTCAAAGAATTCTTGTAGGGAGTATAGTGCACCACAACACTATTAACTACCCCTTCAATGTCTAGATTTCTCAAACAAGAAGCACCCTTGCTTCTTGGCCAACAATCTACTCCACCTCTCACAATCATTACTCACCAAGAAGAAGACTCTTCTTCTTCTTACAAACACAACTCTCAACAATAAAATAAATATACAATGTTTACAAACACTTCACATTAGGCGCCTAACCAAACTTTCAAAGTGTCAATTGTGCAAATCATCAAAACTGTAACATATTCCAACACGGTGCTTTTGTTAGTGGCAACTCTACGCACATTCATGAATCAATTGATTACATGAATGCCAAACACCTTAAATATATATCCTCCTTGAAAACATATAGTAATTAATTTGCATTCGGCATCTTTAAATATGAAAGAAAATGGACTTATATCCATAAGTAAGCAGCAATCAGTCAGCTGTGGAGAGAAATGCTTTTTAAATTCTATCATTGATCACAATACATGAGACATCTCCAGACCTCAGATGTCCTATCAGAAGCTTTGATGAGGGAGTGAGTTCTCCCCCACCTGTACCAGAGGCCCCTTAGCCAGGTGGGATGTAAATCGAGGGATGTGCTCCACCGGCAGCCCTGCAAAGGGAGAGGACACTCGAGACTCAGCCAGCCCAGAGGCAACCCTTGTAATATTTCAACAAAGATTGTCTCCACACGGACTCGAACTCGGGACGTCGGGGTTCTAGCCCCAATCACCTTTGCCACTTACCACTGGACTATGCCCCTGGGGACACCTTTCAGAAGCTTGAAGCACATGAAATATGGTGCGAACTAAAAACTTTTTTTTATCGGAATTGAGAAGGCAGCAAAACAAAGTATATTTTCTAATCTCTTAGTAGCATAAAAATGAAAATAGTTAAATATATAAATTCCATAGAACAACTGGTAAAGTTGCTGCTATTTGACTTTGAGTTCATGAATTTGAGTCGTGGAAACAACATTTTGTACAAAGTGTAAAGTAAAACTGTGTATATCAGATAGGAGGTTATTGCATCGAAAATGCCCTAGCAAGATGAATAAATAGAAAACCCCGGTGCAACTCCAAATGTGGAAAAAGGAAACCCTAAATGAAGCATCACAGCCCTGGAAGCTGACGAATTACAGAAACCATTATGTCACCCTGCATAGATTTCAAAGATACTAAAGACTCGACTCTAAAAGTCAGAGATCATATTCACAGAATTTACCTCATTGCCTTAGGCGAATCGGAGCATGTTCATGATGGGAAGCTCTTGGATGATCAGATATACAAGAGGACGTTGTAAAGCATCGCCGGAAAAAAGGATGGAGTCTACTCATCAAGTTATGGTCTCCCCCGTCTATCCATGATGAAAGTCAACACATCCTATGTTGTAAGTATATAAACATATTCAGTCATATATATATATATATATGTATATATATGTATATGTATATATATGTATATGTATATGTATATATATGTATATGTATATACATGTGCATGTGTGTATGAATGCTAGATACAAGCATACATATGATCTAGATGACTGAAGAAATGTTATGAGTATATCATATGATTCTCGAAGACGAAACGTGTTATCAAACCAAGGTTTTTTCAGTTCAGTTGACAGAATAACTCGTAACTCAAACAATAATGTGATTCTACTCAACTGTCTTGGCTTAATACAGTTCACATATTGGTGGCATGGGGTTTATGCAACCTAAAAGGGAAGGCGCTCAAAACAAGGGCATCAAAAATTGCCTTGGCGGCTACAATATATCACATTTGTCATGTGCGAAATAAATACATTTTTGAAAATACAGCTTTTGTATCTAGGGATGTGATACATAGAATACGCACTCATGTGTACAGAGTAAGGTTTAAGCTCTTTCCCCATATTTTAGACATAAGCAGTAAACCTATTGTTTAAATAGTTTACATTACTAAATAGCGCATGTAGGTCGGCAACTCGATCTACAAGTAAGGCTATTGTATGAGATACATGTCTTTGATATTTTTACAATCGGGTAATACAAATTTTCATTTCACCCAAAAAAAATACCTTAAACAGTGACTTATTGGACTTCCCAATGCATCGCTCGAAGATCCAAGCCATAGAATATCATTAACTCAATTGCTACAGCAATTCTGGACGAGCATGTTCTCACCGTTACCGGAGTTTTCGCCGGCGCTCTTCCGTTAGACGGGATGGGAGTCCATCTTGGCGATGAGTAGATATCACCCTTATTTCCGTGGGTGCTGAAACCTTTTCTCCGTCCATTTCACAAGAACGCTCATTCTTATATATAGCTAAAACCATGGGAATTCCCCCGGCAATGGTGAGAGCCGTAGGACTCTGTAGATTATTGTTTCAGACGCAACCGTTGGAGCAGGTGACATCATTTTCCGTTGTCAGCCATAAACAATACAAGAAAACAAAGTTTTTGTATGCTGTCTTATTCTTGATTTCAAAAATAATTACTTTTGGTTTGACTAGATTGGTTCGATGATTTTGATAAATTTTAAACTTGGCGACAAATAACAGTTTAAAATATTTTTAGGTGAACGTTTACTCACTAAAACAACGTCTGTGTGTTTCTAACACATCAGTATGGTTACGTACGTACGACCTTTTCATACTACATCATATGTTGGAATAAGTTAAGTTTTGATGATTTGCACATTTGACACTTCGAACGCGCGCCTCATGTGAAGGTTCTGGAAACCAGTACACTTCGAACGCCTACATAAGACGCTTCATGTGATGTGGTTAAACTCCAGTATACTTCGAACGCCTACATTAGGCGCTTCATGTGTGTGAAGAAAAAGGCAGTACACTTTGAACGCTTGAACAAGCGTTTCATGTGTACTACTAAGTCAAAAGTACTTTGTCCCCCAAAATGTGTACATAAACTTTCTGATAAAAATCAGAACCACTTCGAACAGGCATGAAGGCTGGGATTAGGCGCTTCATGTGACTTCGAACGCATTCAGCTGCCCACATAAGGCGATTTATGTGACATCGAACGTCTTTTCAAAATCACATGAAGCGCTCCATGTCACATTGAACGCCTGTTCATTAAACAGATAAGCCAATTCATGTGACCAACGTCACAAATGTCTTATGCCTTGTTTTCTAATACTTACTTGACATTTATACCCTCTCTTGTAGTGCTATTTTCACAGGTTCTCTCTCATCCTTGAAGAGGTGATCTTTCTTCTTTAAGCTTTCAACAAGAAGCTTCTCCAAGAAGCTTGCAACCAGCCAAGAGAAGATCTCCAATGATGAGGACATGCAATCACAAGAAGACAAAGTCCATTATTGGCTCTGTAGGGATTTCAAACTGCTACAAATTTGAAGAAGGTTAAAACAAGGGTTTCATCTCTTTCTTCAACAACTTTCTACCATTCAAGCTCTCAAGTTTAATTATCTCAAAGCTCAAGCTCTCAAAATAGTTGTATTGTGATTTTACTTTATTTGTGAGAGTTGTATTGTAAAGAAGAAAAGTGTTCTTCTTGTTGAGTGAAGATTGTGAGAGGCTAAGTGTAGACTATTGGTCAAGAAGCAATGATGCTTCTTGTTTAAGAAATCTAGACCTTGGAGGGTTAGTTGATAGTGTGGTGGTGCACTATACTCCCTACAAGAATTCTTTGAGGGCAAAGAAGTTCTTTGGAGGCTAGACTTCAAGGGATTAGTTTTCTTGGTTGTGGTCTAGGCAAGTTGCCTAATTTTTTCTTTGTACTTGGATTTTCCTTTGATTGTTGTTTTTTTTATAGAAATAATAATCCCCCATTCAAAATCCTTCTTGTGAAAAATCAAGAAGGTAGAGGAGTAGAGTCATTTGACTTAAACCTCTATACATACTTGTGTTCTTTATTCTTCCGCAAAGTTTTATTCTTCTCAAGAACACATCCAAGTATTGGTTGCACTCAAAATCGAAAAATCTACAAAAAATATTCATGCTTGGTGAACACACTATTCAACCCCGTTCTAGTATGTTCTAAAGGACCTAACATCATAGACGGAAAGCAATGGAGTAATGTCGTCGTCGTATCACTGAACTGCTTTTCGGTACTAAAAAAAATGTTCGATAATCTTTTAATAGATACTGTAAAAGTCAACCAACAACTTTTCTCATATATGTCGGTCAGATCCAAATGGTATTATCGTTTTCTCATGCAACACCTTCTTTCCAATAAATACACATATTAGCATTTGACTAATAGTAAAAAATCAATTATGTAATAAAGTCAATGATATAACATGACAAAATTGTGTATTAATTATTACCGCATTAAAAAATATATAATTGGATTGCAGAAAAGAAAAGAAAAATTGCTACGGGTAAAATCATTTGTCCTGGCCACTCATTGGATTTTTTAAATCAAATCAACGATAGATGGATCCACTTTCCTCTAGAGCCACGACTATGCAAACTATCAACCAGGTCAACAAATAAATATTGTTTATATCTCATGATATAGTTCAGTTGGTATACAGTTTAGGACATTACTTTAAAAAAAATAGAAGTTTAAACCAAGACATTCAATGTGAGAACCATACTTCTATCTAGACTGAAGTCTGAAGCCTAAATCCGACTCAGTTAGGTACTAAGTTACAGGCTTGGTTTGTAGTGAGTTCTTTGGATAGATTGTTTGGTAACGTCTTACTAAACTAGGAGGCTGTTGGGTTTCTGATTTACATCATCCGCACAGCTCCATAGGCTTGAAGTAGTATAAGCCTCTAGAACTAGGGATTAGGCTTTTTGCTTCGGAATAAATATTGTTTCTATCATACCAACAAAAATTGTTTCTGTAATATATGTGACGGAAAACTTTATGCAAATAAATAATTAAAGGCTAAGTGTATTCTGTACTGGCTTTAACCTACTCACCCTAAACGATAAGCAAATAAATAATTAAAATTGCTTCGTTTTGTCCCTCCATTTTCTTTTTTAAAATAATAACTCATAGATCTATTGAAGTTTGTTAAGCATAGATTAGGAGTTAAGTAAAGGTTGGGCAACGGATTAACCTACTTACTCTGCATTACTTAATTAAAGTTGTAAACTTCGTTACTAACTACTATATATATAGAAATTAATTGTTCAAAAATTACAATAATAAGTACAACAAGAAAAACGACAATCAAATAAATAAAATCAGTTTGACTGATTTGGTAAAGCTGTATTTTGGACTTGTAGTAAATCTGTTTTTGTTTTTTTCTTTTTCATTTTCTGTTTTTTTTTCTCGGCTGAAACAGTACTATTATATTCCTCATGAGAGTCAGCGATAATAGCCAAAGATACATCAGGTGAGGAAACGTTCCCCAAATTCCCATAGACGCAGTAAACAATACCAGTAAACAATACCTTTTTTTTTTTTTTTTTTTGAAGGGAGTAAACAATACTTAGTTAGAAGATGCGTTCTATTCTTTGCTTTTTAAATAGCTGAAATTGAAAACACGAAGGGACCGAATAAGTCCTGCATATTGAAAGGGTGGAATACAACAACACATATCAAATATTTAGATATCTCAACAGCAGAAAAGTTATCGTTGGATCTGAGAAAGATGAGAAGCACACAAATAATAACTCAATCCCAAAAGATAGAGAATTTGCTTCTAATGAGACCCTCGACTCACTGGAATATATTGTGGATATCATTATATCACATTGCTTCTAGGACCACATACAAAGTTAGGACCACGTAGAAAGTGAACCCGTCAACGGTGGCTTCGAAATTCTGAAGACTATACGGCACTCTCTGGTACTATGTGCTTGGCAACTTATTGTTGGCCTTTAACGTTCGCTAGATGTCTTGGCTATTCGTGTAAATATTTTTTATATAAAAGAATTTGTCCCTTCAGTTGTTGGTCGATGACGACAGGTTCTAAATAAACTGGAATATTGTCTTATTTAGGGTACATCTATTAAAATAAAACCAACTTTCAGAGACCTTACCCTGAAAGTTTCGGCATCAAAGTTGACCTACAAAGCTCGAAGAGAAAGAAAATAGCAAGCTAAGGTTCTAAGGTCGTTGGGTCCGATATGAGGTAACCTAATCTGATAGAACAAAAAAATAAGCTTCAAGAGATTGGGAACACGTAGACTGAAGCTAGTGTTAAGGTATTCCTCACAAATAGCCTCATAACCCAGAGGAGGGTCATGGGAAGTCCGACAAGGAAGAGGCAAGATCAGATCAAACATGTGACAATCAATTTAGTGGATTTCGTAAAGTCCAGCCAGCTTAGCATGTGACAGGGTACAAAAAGTACTCTGTACTAACCTAGAAGGCTCACTCTTACTTACTGACATGAAATACGAGGAACTGGGATCTATAATTATGGACTTATAGTTTTTCGTGTGATGCACCAACAGCATCGCGGCATCACTGGTCCCAGCCAGACTAGGAATTGTCGCCCTTTGCCTCTTGGCGGGACAGGGAAGGTCGCCAGACGTGGTCCTCTCTGAAGCGGACTGCGACTCAGACTTATCTCCTACATCGCTGGCGTAGGAGGCAACTTTAGAAATATTTTGAGAATCGGAAAACATGGTTTGAAAGAAGATTGAAGGAGGATGAAAGGAAAAGTTTGAAGGAGACTTAATTGAAAGTGAAAGGCGGACTGAAGATAAACGAAGACAGATTTGAAGTGATCGGAGAATCGAAGAAGATAAACAGACTCAAACTCAACAAAGAGGAGAAGTTTCACAAAAGAACTGGAAAATTCCAAGAAAGACAAATGAATGTGAACAAGAAAAAAGCCAAAGTCGGTTTTGATCCAAATAGCTTGGGTGAAACAAAATATTCACACAGGGATTCCCGCTCAATGAAAGTTGAGGCGTATTACGGCTAAAACCGCATCAAAACTACTATCGAGGAATCTCACAATTACCGCCAACTAAGCAGCCAATCAGAACAACATACGTCACATACGTGCGCTACTAGAACAGTTAGAAGGATTTTGTCTGTTACTAGGAGATCAGCCTTATTCTATGATTATCAAGGCTAATCTAGGAGGATCTAATAAGGACAAAACTACCCCTCCGAAAAAAAGACATGTGTAACCAACCCGGCTGGTTATAGTAAACGTCATCTGATCCTTACAGGGGCGCAGGTCGCCTGGGTATCACGTCAACCAATCAAGTCCAAATACACAGTCAAATTGGCACGGCCCGAGAGACATAGAATACCTCCTCGACGTTGACCAGGATCTCAGTTGTAGTTGTCAACTCGGCAACAGTGAGCACCTCGACCTTATACATCAGGTCAGCTGGAGTCTTAATACCCAATGCCTCTCAGGCCATCTCAGCTAACGAGACAGCTGCGATGCAAGCAGTTTAGCCATGCAAACTCGATATGTGACGATACATGATGGTCACGTATAAGCATGACAGGACACATGACATCTTTCGTAGCTTCTGAACATGCATTGGTTCATCCCAATATACAAAAAGAACAATCTTATGCTAATAGAGGCGTGTTCAGTTTAATTCGCAAATATTTTTCTCGAACTACCACAAGAGAAATGTTTCTCTAAATATTCCACCATAAACACTTTCAAATATGAAAATACTCGTAACTAATTTGATCGTTGGATGCTTTTTTCTGGAGTAAAATTCCGAGGCCTCTAACGTTGTTGAATCTTGCATGATTTTTGCCGCAATGACTCTCAGTTCCAATAGGATCATCCGTTGATCTTAGGTGAAGATTCGACTTCGTCATTGAGTCAATTTGATGATGAGTGAAAGTGATGAATTATTTAGAGAGGGGGAAGGAAATGCAAAATTGACGTGGTTTCAACTGAGTTATGAGAAATGAGGAGCCACGTTCCGCCTTTAGCCTTTTTCTTCGAGGTTTTGAGGAAGGAAATGGTGGGTTGGGAGAAAATGGAGATGCGGCCGGAACAAGAGCTGGTGGTGAAATGAGAAGGGTGAGAGTTGATTGCCGATAAACCTATATCACACAAAAAGGAGATCACTTTCATCCTTTTTTTTTGACCTTGCTGCCGTGATTAAAAGTGAACCCCCCCTTAATTCATATCCACACTATATTTAAGTAATATACCAACATCACAAACCATGTGTGATTGCATATAATATGATGGGTTCCATATAGCGAAGTTTAAGCATATGTAAAATCAAAGTTTTTCTTTTTTTTTTCCAATTCCATATATGCTGTACACATACATCAACCTACAATTCATATATAACATTTTATACCAAAATTTCACTTCAAATGATTACCACTTACTCTTATAACATTACGTATAGGACCCCAAAATTTATATAGCTATGCGTATACTACAGACGGCATACATAGCAAGTATATACATATATATATATATACACTCACACACATCTATTTACCACGAAAACAAATGTACCATGCATGATCCAAATTGTATATAGAAAATATAAAATATGTTTTGCAAAAACATAGCAAATATGATGAGGTTACTTACCTTTCTTGTATTATACTATACCGTAGTTGAAATCGGGGTTGGGTTGAACCAAATTTCCTTCCTCTTCTTTTTCTTTTCCTCCTATTTTCCTCACCTTCCTCTCGGCAGCACCTCTCTTTCTTTAACCAAAGTAAATCGGCTGACTTGTGTTGAAATAAGAGAGAGTTGTGTGTGTTTAAGTAAAGAGTTAAGAGGAGATAATGGGGTTATTGGATATAATGGTGGGGTTATAAGTATATGAAAGGAGTTATGGAAGATAATGGGTGTAGTGGGAAATAAATGAAGTTAAGTAATTAATTTAATTTTTTTTTTCTTTCCTACCGTGTCACCCATACACGTTACATAATTATACATTTTTTTTTCAAAACAGGGGTTGTAACACCATAACTAATTCTGCAGCCTCCTGAAATTATTGGTAAACCTTCTATGGTCATTTGGGAAGATTTAAACTCGAAATCTAGTAGTCATAAATATTCAATAGTCATTTAAGAAGATTTGAATTGGAGATCTCGGAGTCATTATTTGTCGTACGTATATATGGATCTCGAAGTTTTAATGGAAGCAAACTCAATATTTTTTGGGATAGAGTAATTATTTGCGTATCTCCAACCCTTTCCAGACATTAGCAATAGTTTTCGGTGTCGTTGGGATATACTGAGTCTGTGTTATTGTTGTTGTTGATGTGCTTGATTGAAAATCTAAAATTGTCGTAAAGTTGTTGGCTGACTTATCTTTCTTATTATTTTACTTTTATCATCAAATCTTCTTCGTTTCTAGAAAAAAAAAACTCGAACCTTTAATGAACTTCTTATCGAACTCGAACTTTTAACGAATATAACCAAACTCGAACTTAACCCTTATTTTAAAGCTCGAAATAAATTCTAGCTCGAATTCGAATCTTTAGAAAATCAAGAGCTAAGCTCCAGGTGAGACGTATTCACTCAAGCTCGGCGTGAAGCTCAAGTCATACCCTTTTGAAAAATATAGGGTAGTTCAAATGATTTATAAAAGTCACATGTGATGCTTTGGGTTAAATCAAACGCAATCCATACCCAAATTTATGAGTACTTTGTTGCAATGAAATGTGTTTTGGCATTGAACAACATTTCTTAAAATGTTTGAACGATATTTTTTTATATCAATTTATATAAACAAACTATTCATAGCGGAGATAAATGTGTGTGCGCCCGCGCGCAGTTGAACCAAAATTTGATTGAACAAACTGATAGAATTTCAAAACAATGGCTTTGGTTCGTTAATATTACCATGAACCAGATTAAAAACAGCAGCAAACTGTCGTATTGTTTAACTACAAGTTATACCATCACCTTTCGGCGACAAAAGACTCGAGAAACTAAGGAAGTTTGATTTTTGCAAATGCATTTCTTTATGTCGTTAGAAACAACAACAACATCGAGGTATGAGGGGTCAGATGTACGTAACCATATCCATATGTTAGAAAATGCATTTCTTTATGTCGTTAGAAAATGGTCACAAATTTTCTTCAAGTTTTACATGTTTACGACGAGCTGACAGTCCATACGGTATTATAAAATCCTTCGGCAACTTTCTTCACGACCTTTTGTTGTTGTCGTGGTTTTTTCACTTCCAATTACATGTGAACTTACACAAAGTATAAAGTAAGGCTACGTACATCAGATCACGAAGCGATCTAGCTCTTTCTTAGACTCTGCACAAACACGGTAACCTAATGTTAGGAGTGTTAATGAACCGAGCCGAACTGAATACTAGGTTTTCAAATTCAGATTCGTTTAGCTAAACGAACTGTTTGGCTCGGTTAGTTTACTGTAGCGAGCTTTAAAATTGGTTCGAGCTCAGCTCGATAACGCTATAATTGTTTAAACGAGTCGAACAGTTCGCGTATAATTCGGCTCGTTTTAGTAAACAAACCCAAATAGGTGTTCGAATTCGACTTGTTTAATTAACATTAATTAACGAACTCAAATCGAATACGAATCAAACTCGAACCGTTCACGAACTGCCCGGTTCGCTTAACACCCCCACGAATATCATAGAATTAACAACTACATCCGTTTAGGAAGGCTTAAACTCGAAAGTGCTGATGTCCTTTTTTTTGTTTATTTAAGAATCCCCGTGAAATAAAAAGCAAATTATTAGGAGCATGTTTCGGCACTAGGAGACAAGAAACAATTGGGAAGCACAATCCACTATGGGATTTTTATTTTCTAAGCATGTAACTACTTTAAACTACAATTATTACTAAATACTAAGTTCCACAACCATATGTTCTAATACAGTCATTGGCTAGTTGATGACTCGTACTTTGCACCAAAATATTTCTCTACTTCTTCTGCATCTCTTCCGGGTATCCTTCCAGCAATCAATGACCACCTGTTCAATCATATTCATAATTCAGTAAGTAAACTATTGCATGGAGAGGGCACTATTTTATACAGAAAATCATCTACTCTATTTTATGTATTATCTTCTGCTTCATCTAATGAGGTATGTCATATGCATTCAAACAACAACAACAATATTATCCCATTATTTTAGAAGCTCCGGCCTATGGCCAGGTATGAGTGGTCGGATGTACGTAACTATACCCATGTGTTAAGAACACACAGGGGTTATTTTCTGATGACCCATAATGAAAATTGCGTGAAGCTGTGTCGATCATATGCTACTTCACAATATAAGAATCGCAGCCAATTTAGTGAGTCATTTTGCTTTATTACATTATATTTTAAAGTTAAGTAAAAGTGTGTCATTGACTTCATTGGAAATGGATTAATGTCATATGCATTCAATTTTTCATAATTTGATGTATATATATGATGATATAATCTAATTGGATGGATTAAAGGATGAAATGGAAAAGGATTAAGAGATTGTATCCCCTACAAAATAAGGTACTTGTAAATAGGGGTGTTAACGAACGGAGCCGAACCGAATATTAGGTTTTTGAATTCGGATTCGTTTAGGTAAACGAACTGTTCGGCTCGGTTCGTTTAGCTAAACAAACTATAAAATTGGTTCGAGTTCGGCTCGATAACATTATAACTGTTTAAACGAGCCGAACAGTTCGTGAACAGTTCGGTCTGTTTAACTAAACGAATCCGAATACATATTCGAATTTGACTCGTTAATAAATAATTACCAAACGAATACGAAAACAGCCCTACTTGTAAAGCGTATGAGTTTGCATGTGTTAAGCATATGAGTCCGTCACCTGCATCTGCTGTTTTAAATACATATTTACTTTTTTACTGTGTTTTGTCTTGCTAACACAACGTCCATTGTCAAAGCTTTAAAGTCATGTATTCACCTTCTTTTCTATCACATAGTGTATTATATTGTTTGTTCTTATGAAATCAACTTTTTTGAAACATAAAATTATGACCTTAGTGAGTCAAATTATACAAGAACAACACAATAACAGATACTCAAGATATCCCAACGACATCAAAAACTACCGCTATGATCTGGAGAGGATGAGAAGATAACTTGTATATACCATATTCAAACATACTCTCTCCATATTAAAATATAATGTTTTTTGAAAAGTCAAATAATACTTGTATTTACAATACTTGAAAAGTCAAATACTATTTATATTTCAAGACGGAAGGAGTATACGAACATATTGAAAACTTCTTTTATTGTTGTAAAAGAGAGTATAATATGGTCGAAACAAACTACACCATCAAATGCATCTTAAAAGCATAATGACTAGTTCTTAATAAAACTGAATGGTAAAAGTCTTGGGGTCGACATGAAGTCTAAATTACTTATAATCATATATTGCATATCATCATGTAATTTATATTATGGGTTATCAGAAAACAACCGTTGTGTGTTAATATGGTTACGTACATCCGACCTTCCTATAGACGGGAGCTTCTAACGCGAAGATAATTTTAAAGAGGACAAACCTTGGTCCAATTAGTTTATACATTCTGTCCATGAGCATTTTTTCATCTTCAGAGAATGATGGCTCCGATCCCCTTCTTTTCATATCTGATATTCAACCAATCGAAACTTGAGAAAATGTGAAAGAAAAAATATAAAAAGAAATAAACCACAAGCTTATACAACTTCATAGATATAAGTTTTAAATTTCTATCAAAAACCAAAAATACCTTTATCATTTGTATTTTTTTCTTTACCCTTGAAACCTCCCATTTGTTTTTCCTGCAAATGTAACTTCTTCGTGTGAGTTTGTGACAACAAGTAAAGGTAATGGGGAAGTTCATTGCCTACATTACAGCTATATATACAGATGGGTTGTATGTATAGATCATGCATGAATCTAAAAGTGAGACTTTTGGTGGTTGTTCAAGTCCTTCACTTGCATGACCGGTAGCTTCAATTTTGATGGGTTGTTGAAAGCTTTGAAGCCTTTTCATGCTATAAACCAACAATTACAACATCCAAATATACAAAAGCTAACATATTCTCAATCCTAATTGATTAATCCCAAAAACTCACAGCCATAAACCCATTATGCAGTGTTTTGTGTAAGATTTCTTTCTTTCTTTCCAAAATATTAGATAAATAGCGCCTAAACAACAAAAACAACAACAATCATACCTAGTATAACTCAATGACACCAAAAGTTGTCGCTAGGGTCTGGAGAGGATAAGAAACAGGCAAACAATACCTTCATCTCAAAGGATAGAGAGTTTGCTTCCAGTGAGACCCTGGCTCTATATGTATCTGTATAGATAGCACAATAATAGGAATATGTACTAGTGGACGGATTTTATTAAATATAAATAAAAATCTTCCGATATTAAAAGTCATAACATTGTATATGCACAAATAGTTGAAAGACAAAGACCGAAACAAAAAAAGTACAAAGTCAACCTAAAGTGTAAATACTATCTAATCATCTAAGTATGTTCTAAGGTGCCCCTATATCTTGACTATCCCTCCTTAACTTTAATCATCCGCCTCCATGAACTCCTATCATGGACCATGTTCTCAGATAGGTGTAACTCTAGTAAGTTGTGCATAATCTGTGCATCCCACGTCAGTTTAGGTCTGCCTGTACTCCATGTCTTATAAATGACAAGAGTAAAATAGGTATTGTACTAAATTGCTTAATTAGTTATGTACAATGTAGAAATTAATGCTATTTTTAATGAAGGAAAGAAAACAAAAATGGAAGAAATGCCCGTTTAACTTTTTTTTATTTATAAATAGTGTACAAGTACAATAAGAACATAGGCTCCAAAATGCAGAAAGGATATGACTTTTGTCAATGTAGTTTCAGGACGTATGTATGTCGCCTTAAATAAATGAGATATATATTATGATTTTTCTCTTGACATCGACTTGAAAAGAATCATACAATATTAAAAATTACATATTTATTCTTACATGCTTTTTTTTTTTTAAGAACTAGAGTCGCTATTTGGTTTTTTTTTTTAAAAAAAAACTAGTGTCGCTATTTGGTATTTGTTGAAACTTGGCCTTACATGAGGTGAGGCTCATATCCACTCAAAGCCTTAAGGCAATGGGTGGTGGTACATCATCCTCATATAAGCCATGCATTTTTTTTCTCAAATTAGCACAACCCGCCCTCAATCAAAAACCACAAGTCAAGCATGAACATCTCGCCCTCAATCACAAACCATGCATTTTTTTCTCAAATTAGCCACAACCCGCCCTCAATCACAAACCACAAGTCAGGCATGAACATCTCGCCCTCAATCACAAACCACAAGCCAGGCAATGGGTGGTGGTACCTCATCCTCATATAAGCCATGCATTTTTTTTCAAATTAGCCACAACCCGCCCTCAATCACAAACCACAAGTCAGGCCTGAACATCTCGCCCTCAATCACAAACCATGCATTTTTTTCTCAAATTAGCCACAACCCGCCCTCAATCACAAACCACAAGTCAGGCATGAACATCTCGCCCTCAATCACAAACCACAAGCCAGGCATGAACATCTGGACTTAGGTGAAGGGAAACATTAAGTGGACAACCATGGGTCAGGCAATGGTTGAGTCCACATTTTAAACCTGCTCTGATACCATGTTGAAACTTGGGCTTACATGAGGTGAGGCCCATATCCACTCAAAACCTTAAGGCAATGGGTGGTGGTACCTCATCCTCATATAAGCCATGCATTTTTTCTCAAATTAACAAATGTGGGATTCTCAACCGTATTTCATATATGTATATATATTACCGTGCGCATCATGTTGATCATTCTATAATAAATTAGATCTTACTTATAGGTAAATTTTTGTAAATATAAAATCTTTGATTGAATTAATATGTTAGTTTTGTATCCTCGAAAAGTCTTTCTATATACTCTTTAGTATACTTATAAAAACAGTCTTTCCTGATCCACTATACTCCCGTGTTTGTGCAGGATCCAGAGAGAGGCGGAATCGTTTCGCGATTAGATATGTGTAGACTTACCCTACACTTTGTGCAAGAAACTGTTTCCGCAATTCGAACCCGTGACCTTAAAATGTTAAAACAACAACCTTACAAGTTGTTTCAAGGTCCGTCTTCTCTCTAATATACTTATAAGTCATTGGTCCATAGGACATAGCCTAACTGGTTCCGGACAGGAGTTCTCGAAAGGGATGTCAGGGGTTCAATTCTTGCCAAATGCAAGAGATCCCCTTTCCAGCAAGTGCATTGTGTGGGAGCTTCTTGGCATGTAGGCTTGCCTGCAGTGCTGGGGGCTCCTAATGCAGACTACTGTGTATATGGTCAAGCTCCTGCTAGCGGGTCGTTGGGTACCTGTTTTACATCTCTACACTACCTTTGAGACTAGATGTGACAGGAAACCTTACTGGTTGGGGATCAACCTTACTAATAAGTCATTGAATTAATCTGCAAGCGTGCCACCTACCTTTTCCATGCAATAACTCCCATTTCTCCACCTACCTTTGCCATTTGCTTTTCCAATGAAACCACATATTAGAAGCCGTCAACAAGCACTTACCAAGAAGAAAATGATCCAAGATAATTTGATGACTTTTTGTCCTGATACTCTAACAATAAGGTTTAATATAATATATCCTAATGTTAACTTTTGTCGATCGGATTAAACAACCGCCGCAGTACTTAATTAACTATGCAGCCCACCTAATTTTTTGAGTCAATGGGAAAGGAATGTGTTCTGATTTCAACAAACAAAACGATATACATACATTATAGACACACACAGACTTATTTATATTGCCTGCTCTTGTTTCTTTCCCGAATTCCTTTAAACGAAGTATTGTTGTACAATACACCATGGCTGACACAGAAGAAATTAACTGAAATATAAGGGATGTCTGAAGAAGAAAGGCAATTGTTCTTTTGTCAGTCATGAATCTAATTTTATTGAGGTTTCTGATAATACACAGTGGATTGATTGTGGTTCTACAATCACGTTGTGAAAACTATGCATGGCTTTCTAAACCTGAGGAAGCCAAAGGAAAGTGTGCAATACATCTATTCTGCAAATCGAATGCGATCTGCTGTTGAATGAGTGGGATCTTATAGGCTCATTTTGAAGACTAGTTTTCAGCTAGATTTAGAAAACACTTTTTATGTTATATCATTTTCAAGAAATTTAGTTTCTCTTTGGAGGCTTTTAATTATTGGATATGACTCCAATTCTTATCTTTTTGTTATGAATCTTTTGAAAGATAATAAAATCATTGGTTTTGCCAAATTGAATAGTTTTTTATTTCAATTTGAGTTAGATCTCATTTATGAACATACTCTTTTAACAGAAACTGGTACAAAACGTTGTATTATAAATGAGAACTCATCAAGACTTTGGTACGAAATATTGGGACATATCTCAATTGATAGAATGAAAAGATAGGTAAATGAAGGAGTTTTGCAAACTCTAGATTTCACCGATTTAGGTACTTGCATGTGATGCATAAAGGGCAAAAACCAACAAGACCATTAAGAGTGCCAAAAAAAATGTTCTCAGCCTCTTGAAATCGTACGCACAGATATCTGCGGACCATTATCGTACACACATATATCTATGAACAGTTTCATACACCGTGCTTGAATGGTCAGTAATACTTTATTTCATTTATTGACGACTGTTCAAGATTCATATATCTCTATCTTCTATTTGATAACACTGAAGCACTTGATGCGTTCAAAATCTTCAAATTGGAAGTAGAGAAACAAAAAGAGAAGACCATTGAAATTGTCCAATCTGACAACGGTGGTGAATACTATAGACGTTACACAGAAAAAGGACAAATGATTGGTCCATTTTCCGAATTCCTTTAAAGGGAGAGTATTGTTGCACAATACACTATGTCTGGCACATCATAACAAAATGGTGTTGCTGAAAGAAGGAATCAGACTCTTATGGACATGGTCAGGAGCATGATTATCACAACAAATTTGCATATATCCTTTTGGAGTAAAGCTCTAAAAACCGCTGTATATGTTTTAAATAGGGTTCCATCTAAGGACGTTCCTCAAACATCTTTTGAGATGTGGAATGCTTGGAAACCAGATTTGAAACATTCACACATATGGGGTTGTCCAGTTGAAGTTAGAGTATGCAACCCAAGCATAAAGAAACAGGGTGAACGAACGAAAAGTGATTATCCAATGAAAGTGGATGAACGAACGAAAAGTGGTTAGTTTATTGGATGTGCAGTTAACTCCAAAGGATATAGATTTTATTGTCCCTCACATACTCCAAAAGTGGTTGAAGCTAGAAATGCTAAGTTTTTAGAGGATCATAAAGTTAGTGGGATTGATTCAAATCGATAATTCAATATTGAGGAAGTAAAGGATACACATGCTATACCTTTATTGCTATTCGGCATATTGAAGCGCCACCAATTGTGCAACCTCAAATTGAAGAATCACATCAAGAACAATCTGAGCCCACTAATACCACATCTACTAAATCAGTGGGAGTGCGAAGATTCTCAAGAACTAAAATGTCAATAATTTCTAGCGATTATGTTGTATATCTTCAAGAGTCTGATTATGATATTGGACTGAATCATGTCCCTATCTCATTTTCACAAGCCATGAATAGTGACAATTCGTCACAATGGTACGATGATGCCATGAAAGAAGAGATGGAATCGATGGCTAAAAAAAATGTTCAGAAGCTTGTTTTGTTACCAAACAGAGCCTCTGTGGTGAGATGCAAATGGGTCTTTAAGACCAAAAGAGACTCATCTTGTAACCTTGAACGTTATAAAGCCAGACATGTTGCCAAGGTTTCACCCAAAAAGAAGACATTGATTATCATAAAACCTTCTCTTCAGTCTCAAAGAATGATTCATTTCGAATAATCATGGCATTAGCAGCTCATTTTGATCTCGAGCTGCATCAAGTGGATGTGAAAACTGTGTTTCTTAATGGGGTTCTTGATGAAGATGTACACATGCGTCAACATGAAGGCTTAGTCAATTTGGATAATGATCAATTGGTTTGCAAATTAAATAAATCTATATATAGGCTTAAACAGGCTTCACGTCAATGGAACCTTAGGTTTCACGAGGTAATCTCTTCATTTGGTTTTGTAGAGAACATTGTTGATCAATGTATATACCTCATGGTCAGTGGAAGCAATTATATTTTCTTAGTCATATATGTGGATGATATTATGATGGCAAGCATTGATCTTAGGTTATTGCATGATACTAAACGATTTCTCATTTTGAACTTTGATATGAAATATATAGGTGAAGCCTCTTATGCCTTGGCATAGAGATTCACAGAGATAGAACAAGTAAAATACTTGGTCTTTCTCAAAAGGCCTACACTAACAAAGAGTATTTGAGAAATTTGATATGCATAATTGTGCGTCCATTGCGTCAGCTATTACCAAAGGAGAAAAGTTCAGTTTGGACCAGTGTCCTAAGAATGCATTGGAACATGATCAAATGAAAGCATTCCATATGTTTCGTTTATTGAGAGCCTTATGTATGCATTGGGTCTAATGTGTCTTTTTTAAGTTGACGGATCAATCCGAACATGACTCGCCAACCGATAAATTCATGTCGGTTTCCTCTTTCGAAACCCATGAATTAAATGGGTCATTATTGGGTTTTTCTTTTATAATTCAACCCGAACACGATGTCACCATCAGTCGAAAGCATTGGATAGGCACACTACGAGGCCACCACACATAAAATTTGGACCATTTGGCTCAAAAGCTACAACAGTAATGGGGTACACGACTCTGAAAATAACATCCATATACCTAGGGGTGTCAAACAGGTCGTGTATCGTGTTTCGTGTTTCGTGTTTTTCGGGTTTCGTGTATCAAAGTGCCGTACCCATACCTTACCCGTTTGCTTCGCGTGTATAGATGTAGATACCCAAACCCGTACATGTCAGGTTTCGTGTCGTGTATCGGGTATACCCACGAACTTGACAAGTACAAATATTTCAAGTCGTGTATAGGTCATTTCATATATTTTTTTCAAGTATTTTCAGGTTTCGTGTCTTTTTCAAGTTTCATGTACTTAAATAACTACTGATATGATGTATGAAACAACAATAAGTACACAACCAAAGGTTAAAGATTAAAATGAGTGATGTTCTCTAAACTCAAATCACTTGACTACGTAAAGAAATGGGATTTGGAAATAGAGGAAGGGAGAAACCGAATAGAGTTACTTAGTAGCACGGTAGTCTTTTTTTTCTTTGAAATTTTATTTTATTAATTATAAATTTTATTTAAAATATATTTTTCATATTTCGTGTATAAACGGGTATAAACAGGTACCCGCGGGTATACCCGGACACGACCCGCCGTTGGCGGGTATCTTTCAGGTCTTACCCGATTTGTACACGAAACCTATCAAGGTCATACTCATACCCGCGAAAATTCGTGTCAGGTTCGGGTCGTGTTTCGTGTCGTGTCTGAAATTGCCATCCCTACATATACCATGATTTTGGTCCTAGCGCTTGGACCCAAAGTTCCACTAACATGGATATCATAAAAAAGAATTCAAAAAATAATGTAGTATTAATATGAAAAGAAAATTTTTTCAAATGACTAAAGATCCATTCTAAATGATGTAATAGTTAGCTCTTAAGATGTCATTATGAATGGCGTCTTAAAAAAAATCGTCCTAAATTTAAGATGGATTTCACAATACCGTCTGAAAGTTACATTTTTCACAACACCGGTTGAACTTTACATCGTTTTATGAACAACAATGTAATATAAAAAAATTGTAAAATGAAATTCAAGATAATTTTTTTATTTATTATCATTGCCATTAGGTAGAACCAGATTAATTGATTAAATATAACTTGAGTACTACAAAACCATTTTTGAAAAACCATCACACCTAAGGCGTCCTAAGTGCTTACGACGCCTTGGGTGCCTAAGTCATCGTTTTGAATGATGCCTTAGATCCAAAAGTGTTTTGTCTAAGGCGTCATTCAGAATAATACTTTATGAGCACTCCTAAGGTATCATTCTGAATAACGCCTTACAACATCTAATACGCTATTTGACGCTATTCCCAATGATGTCTTAGTTTTTTAGGAAATTTTTTTATTCCTACCATATTTTTGGTTTTTTTTAATTAAAACTACATTAATTTTTTAAATTTTCCCATATACAACGTACCGTTCAACTTTCTTTCTTCTTTTGGTTTTATAAGAGAATACTCTTCGAATACCTCGGAACTGATAGAAACTATTTTTTTTCCCAATACCAGGATTGTCTAACCCTCCCATAGTAGTGTTTAGTCTTTCTAACGAAATTGCAGGACCATCTTCTTTCATTGATTGTTCCTACTAACATACTCTGACGTCGGATCTTGAAACAACTGGTAAGATTACTGTTATGACTTTGATGTTACGGGTTCAAACCGAAGAAACAAACTGGTAATATTGTAGTTTTTTGACTTTGATGTCACATGTTCGAACCGTGGAAACAACCTCTTACACAAAATGTAGGGTAAAAATACGTACATCAGATCGCGAAGCGATCCGGCTCCTCTCCGGATCCTATACAAATACGAGAACCTAATGCACCGAGAACGCCCTTTTCATCGACAGACCCTGCCCTCTCAGGTCCCTGCAATTTGGTTCGGAAAAATAGGTAGTTGCAACGGAAAAAACGCTTCGTCCCTTAAGAGGCGTTCCAGTAAATACTTGATAGATAAGGTTGATAAGCATCACGCTTAGGGTTGAGATCTCCTAACCCCACTTTCTTCACCCCTTTGTGACCACGCGACACGTGGTAGCAAAGAGGGGTGGTGAGGCTAGATGCGGGTGACCCCCATCTAGCCTCACCACCCCCTTTGCTGCCACGTGTCGCGCGGTCACGCGTCACCGCACTCCATTTGTAGTGAGGGGATCCTATCCCTCACGCTTGGTGAATATGAATTGTAAAATAGAAAGAACAACTATAACTCTTGTAGCAGACTCCATGACTAAGATCAGTTCATGTTAAAGGTAATTGTGATTTTACTGTAACCTTAAACAAATGAGAATAAGAGATCCATGGTCACAACTTATACGCATAATAAGTCAATATCGTTATTAAGACACAGAAAACTCGATAAAGTGATATGAAACTAAAGGTTGAACCAACCAGTAAAGGTCCCTGCCACACACAGTCCCAAAGGTAGTGTAGAGAGGTAAATCAGGTACCCAACGGCCCGCTAGCAGGAGCTTGGTCATTTACACAGTAGTCTGCATAAGGAGCCCTCAACACTGCAAGCAAGCCTACAGACCAAGAAGCTCACACACTATGTTAGTTGACTCACAATTATAGGGCAACCCGAATTGAAACACAACCGAAATAATTTGAAAGCATGACCTGAATGGAACTGATCCAGAACCAGTTACATGTTAGATCATATAAATGCGTAGTTGCCTAAGGTTATTGAAAAGGAAAAGAACGTCTCTATCACGTGAAGTAGATCACATCGACCGAACTTATTAAATCTCAGCCTTTACTTGTTTTTGTTTAGTTATTTATTCTCAATATGTGATTTTCCTGACACAAGAATCTGGTCCCCGTGAAGGAGCTTGTTATATAAGACACCTTGACTAGTACAATCACTCAGACTAATGCCAACTTTGATATGAAAATCTATAATGCTTGTTAAGTTGATCGTGCTTTCAAAGAATGCATCTTGAAGATCAATGACGTTTAGTACTACCATTCAAACATCCAATCAATCAATCATACTCAATATATCCCAACGGCAGCAAAAGCTATCGTTAAGGTCTGTGGAGAGTGAGCGGCAGGCAAACAATACCTCCATCCCAAGGGATAGAGAGTTTACTTCCATTGAGATCTCCAGTTCTATATGTACATAACTACCATTCAAACATTAAAGCCACAAAATGACAGCAGAAACAAAACTGTTCAAAGCAAAATATCAAGAGCATAATTTTTTTTTTTTGGGATTATCAAGAGCATAACTTAGAAGCGACTAATACCATAAGTCGATATCAGATCTTATTTAACTGCAAAGATATTCAATTTGGAAAGTTATACATGCACTCTGATATATATGAAAGATAACAAGATAAAGTCTTATCTATTCATCACAGAAACTCTTCATGATACTCTCTTAATCTTTCTTCTCCAGCTCCTTCAGAAAATCTTCGTTGTCAACAAGAACCTGCAAAAAGGAAACGCCACCATCATTAATGCACCGCTAAGTATTATACCGCATATAAGAAGTTGTCTAGCAGGGTTAAGTAAGTGCTGTGGATATGAAGCACTGAATCAACTTATGTATTCTAAGACAGTAGAAACGGATGCAAAAACAATCTTCTGAAAATACTTAGGACAGCTGATTCAGGAAAGACATTAGAGCTCGATGAAATATAATAAAAGTCAGATGTATTCTGGTGGTGGCGTTGTCTTGTGTGTCATGTCACCTCCAATAGAGTTCAGCTGATGAAAATCCAAAAATCAAATGCGTGTATAACCATTAAGCAATACGAATAACAAACCCGCTCGTTTTAGCTATCAACCACTATATTATGATCAATATAATAGTGGCCCAATGACAAAAATAACTAAAAAGGATCCCAAGACCATTTTTCTTTGTCGTTCTTTCAAGTGCCCAATATAATAAGGCCTATAACTAGAGCATATGTGTACAAACTACCAAGTTTATCTGTTGAAGTATAATGTCTACTCTAACACAAGCTTACAGTTTTCCAGCCATCAGGATCCACAAAAGAGACAATCTTTGTATTGATTCCTGGAATTGGTCCAGCTTGCCTGGTTATCTTCCCACCAAGCTCTTGAGTCACATGATTTACAACTTCACCACTTTTGTAGACATCATTGGTGCTGATTGCTACCTATAAATACCATCATGTATTACGTAAAGCAAAAAACACCAGTAGCATTTCACCATGTAATGAACTAAAAGGTAGAAGAAATATACCTGAGCATATGCATTTCCTTTGGTGTATTCTGTCACACCATAGTTATATGTCAGCTCCAAGACTGTTGTTTCATACTCTTCAGCATATCCCATCATTGCTAATGTGTACTGAACAGTTTTAAATATTTAATAATACTATTACTAAGACGGACGATACCACAACAAAACTATGAAAGCCAAAGAAATAACACCTTTTGTTCAGGTCTTTCAATCTTCCTCAGCAACCTCATTCCCAATGCCTACAAAAAGAATAATAATTAAACAAATGTTGCAGAACTAAAGCAATTAAATGTCTTTCAATATGGTGGACAAATTGCATATCACCTAAATGGGCAGTTGCAACTTTGGAAATATGTCCTGAGTGAAGATACCTTTTCATAAAACTTGATGGAGCGATCAAGATCACCCACACGCAGCATCACTTGACATAGGGGCTCGGGTGTTGGTCCACGCTGTATTAGCTCAAAAAGGTAGCCATCAGGATCTTTGGCAAAAGCAATGACACTATTGCCACCTTTAACTGGACCAGGCTCCCGAGTGATAGTTCCACCCTTAGCTTTAATGACTTCAACCAACTTGTACACCTTTAACAATAAGTCAAGGTCAAACATCAGAATAAGGAACTTAAAGTACAAAACACTCGAACAGATTTGCTTACATCTTGAGACGCGATAGCAAAATGGCCAAATCCTGTCCCAATGTCATATTTATCCACTCCATAATCTGTGATATGCAGTACATCAAGTTTGTTACAGAATAAAACCCGATACCATAACCAAAAACGATTAGATTTCAAACAGACAGAACCATGTGACACAAGTTCAATAGCAGGATAAACCACTAGCACAGTTCCCTATCCTTGATTCACCACTGTTTCAGCAAAACTGTGTAAATTCTTATAGGACACTAGTTTCAGTTTCAATTTCCCCTCCTTATCGGTTCAACATTCGACGATAACTATAGCGCTTCCCACAGACGTACAATCATCCCCATCAAAACTTTAAAAAAGAAAAAGAAAGATCTGCAGTTTAATATCAAATTATATGTTAAGAAACATAAACATTACGTGAAAGCTATCCTGTACAACACGTTTAATGCTAAAGGCTGGGTTTCATTCAAGAGATGAAAAGTTAAAGATCAAAGGAATTTACTGTAAGTCAATTCCACAACAAAGTGCGACTCTTCTGGGCCAAAACCAAGAAAAGCATTAGAGTACTTTTCCTCTGGGACATCTCTCTTCCTTAACAGCTTCATACCAAAGCATTCAACGTAAAACCTGTGATGAAATCACAAAAATGATTACAGCACAAGGACCAGGCATATCTCATCACCAGTTAAGAGTTTAAACAGAATAGTGCATACTTAATTGTCTTATCCAGATCACCAACACGATACACAGCATGTAGAAAGCGTCGGTTGTCCTTTTTTGGCCATTCCAACAGTTCTTCACTTGGGACAACAGATGAGGCAGAGTCAGCCATGCTTTTTCTAATCTCTGCAAATATTAGCGCGCGAGTATCATAAACTAATGCTTCCCCTAAATATAACAAACGCTGTAAATTTTACAGTACTGAAAATTGGCTAGGAAATTGAGGGGCGCTTCTTCGAGAATATAGAGACCTCCTAATCTCCTTAAGGTTTCAATGCATCATTGCAGAAAGGTCACCTAGACCTCAGTAAAATCATCTTACAATGTTCCCTACATATGAATGTCCCAAGTGGATATAACGAAACATGATTCCCACATTTTCTAGACCTTGACATATAAGTTTCCCTAAACCTTCTACCATATTTCTTCATAAACCTTAGCACAGAACCAAAACCAAGAGGAATGATTCCACAAAGAAATTAAATGAATCATATTTATGTTTGATCTGACCCATTCCTTTCTGAATATCGAGTCTCAGCATCAGAATTTCAAAAAGAACATCATAACGTCAAAGGAAAAAAGGGTCTCCGGAAGCAAATAAGAAAATTGATTTGTTAACTTTTTTCTCTGTCCAAATCTTTGCTTTCTCTTCTTGGTTGTTATCCCTTGCTTACACAAAGATATCAGGATATCCTGAATTTACATAGTGAATAAAAGAAAAATCACCAAAGCAACAAAAATAACAATCTTTTCCTAACGTATTTTCCCTGATCAAGAGAAAATTATAACAATCATCTAGGATTTAAAGACTAAAAGATTTGACACATAGCACGTAACAATTAAAAAATGAAAAATGTACCTCTTGTCAGAAAATCTTAAAAATATGTCCTTACAATCAACAAACACTGATTTATCGGAAACATGAGAAAATACCAGAACAAAGAACCAGAAACAGTGAAACGTCTAGAAGATACGAAAAAACGAACTTTGCAACTATAAAACGTATATGTATGCAGCAGTGAGCTGCTCACAAACAATTAAAGAAAACGAGGAAGTTCAAATCCATGAGAGGAAAATAAATTAAGAAGAATAACTTACTACAAAGATTTATTTTTTTCGCGAATCAGTGTGAAAATGGAGGAGAGGAAAGCGATTACCAGATATGCAAGTGACGACAATGATGCGAACGTTTTGATGAATGTTTCGGCCGCACTTTCTGTTCTTTATAACCTCGATGCAAAAGGTCCTGACCCGAGGATAGGCCTGTCAAAACTTACCAGATATCCGACATCCGAATTCGAATTCGGCTGTTCGAATCGAATATGGTAAGAGCTGTACATTCGTTTCACCGTATTCGAATTCGTATCCGAATAGTATTAGAAAAACAAATACGAATATGGTATAGTCATTACCGTATCCGAATATCCGTATCCGAATAGATATTTTTAAAATTAAATAAAAATAGATACTAAAATATATAATAATATAAAAAAAATATGTAAAAATATTTATTTTTAAAATTTTAAAAAAATAAATATTCATCCGAGTGAGGGCAATAAGGCTATCGAGTGGCCCAAAAAACCTATTTAAAAAAAACTACAGAATACTATAGAAGGCTTAGGCTATTAATCTAACCCTTCTCTGCCCTAAACGATCACTACCCTAATTCCCCCTATTTCGTTTTCGTCGCCACTTCCAGCCGCAGCCGCAGGTTCCAGCCACCGCAGTCCTCAGCCAGCCTCCATCTCCATTGTCCAATCTGAACTGAATCTCCACTGGTCCTCACTCTCTCACCACTTTCAGTCCTAGTCAGGTTAGTCTTCTTTCCTCTCTCTATCTTTATCTTTTTTTCCTCGTGTTTTTTCAACTTTGGATTTGTTATGATTAAGGGCTTGGATTTGTTTTTTATTTTTCTTCGTGGGTTTTGTTCTGCGAGGTTTTAAACGGTTTGACGAAACTGCTTATGGTCATTAGGTATATGATGGAATAAGAAGCAATGGAGTTACCAGTATAGCATGATGCTTCTTGATAACTAAGCATAGGCTGCAGTTCTTTGTGCTTGCTCATCAAGAAGGAAAAGGTGGAGTCTAAGAATTTTAATGTGAAATTGTAGTTTCTTTTTATTTTTTATTTTTAAAAAAATCCTAATAATATTTCTGACGGATCTAATCCAACTATTTGGGTAAGTGTGGTCTCGTGTTTAAACGTGTCTGACAAGTGCCAAGAAACAGAGTTCTGTCATCTGTGTTGCTCTTTCTTTTGCAAATTATCGAGTGATTTATACTCAAGACAGTTTTAAGTTTATGAAACATGAGAACATACTTTCACTTTTTCATCTTCAAGATAAAGCAATCTTCAAACATCTATTCACCTTTTTCGTATCCACGTTAAAACAAAAACGGGCTTCTTAGTCCAACCAAATGGATTATTACAGTGTCATTTCCAGGACGGATTTTGGATATGATCGTGCGAAGGTTATGCTCATTTTATTTCTTTGTTTCTCTTCCCCCCCCCCTTTCTTGAGTCTAGACTGATCATTGCCGGTTGGCTCGTTTTTGTTTTAAAATCTACAAGATGTCGCCTCTTTTAATTTTTTACTCTTTGGCGGGATAGAATTCTAGGAGTCGTCTGACCTTCGATTGGTCTTTAAAAAAGGCGTATATTTTGGAAGTTTATTTGGCATTTCCAGACGTTGAACGCTGCTATGCTACATTTCTCTGAGAGTCGACAATTTACCATACCCTACTTTTACACTTTGTTGGTCTTTTCCCTTACTGTATTATTGTAACACTTATGAGAGTCTCCTATAAGGCCAATAGAGTTATCAAGTTATATGTGTTAGTTATATAGACGTTTGTTTATATGACCCTCATCTAAGATTGTTATTATGGTTCAAGACTCAACTCAGCAGCAGGCATTCGAAAAGACCCTTCAAGATATGTAGGATATCAAATACGAATTAAATAGTAATGTGTTTCTGGTTTATTTGCTAGGACTGAAGCAACTTTCTTTATTCTTCATAACTACCACGTTATATGAGTATGATGATGCTGTATTTTTTTGGTCAAAATCTGGCAATTGCCAAACCGGTAACAAAATTTCTTTATTCATAACTATTTCTTGCTTGTGTTTGATTCCAAAATGTGTTCCTTTTGTTTTGTTTCTTAAGATGTCAAGTGAACCTACTCCGACTTCAAGCTCAAGATCGATACAAAATAATGAGGTGTTGGATATAGACAAAGACGTTGACGAGGAGGAAACAGAAGGATCTCCATTGGTCAAAAGAGCAAAAAAATTGACGTCGGCGGTATGGAATGAGATGACAAGAACCGCCACAAGTAGTGGTGCATATGTAGCTCAGTGCTCTTGGTGCAATAAACAGTTCGACGGTAAAAGCTCAAAAGGTACCACTCATTTGAGTAATCACTTGAAAACTTGCATTCAAAAGAAGTTTAGGATGAGAGGACAAACTACTATTCAAGTGGCTAAAAATTCTGAAACTGGAAAAGTTGAAGCAAAGCCTTACAAATTTGATCCTCAAAAAAGTAGGATGGACTTGGCAGTAGCTATAGTCAAACATGATTACCCCTTTAACATGGGTGAGCATGAGTTTTTTGAGTATTTTCTGCATGGTTTAAATCCGAATTTTAAGCTTATGTCTCGAAATACACTCCGTTCTGATGTGTTGAGTTTGTACAAGCTAGAGAATGATAAACTCTATAAATTCTTGGATGGACAAACTTCTAGAGTGACACTAACCACTGATATGTGGACATCTGATCATTCCAATGTTGCATATGCATGCTTGACTTGTCATTTCAGTAATGACAAATGGGAGTTGAAGAAAAAGATAATTGCATTTAGGAATGTTCCATATCCACATGATGGTGAAACTTTATTCCGATTTGTTTGTGATCTTCTCATGGAGTGGAACTTGGATAAGAAATTATTTTCCGTGGTTGTTGATAATGCTTCTTCAAATGATTCTATGGTTAGACTTTTGAAGTCATGGTTGGTTGAAAAGTGTAGGCTTCCGTTAAGTGGAGAGTTATTTCATGTGCGTTGTAGTGCTCACATACTTAACTTAGTTGTTTAAGACGGTTTGAAAATGATTTATGGATTGATATCTAAGCTTAGGGAAACTTGTAGATATTTGAAACATTCTCCTTATGATAATCAGAGGTTTGAAAATGCAAAGCAACAATGTAAATTGCAAAGTAAGAGAAAGGTGGCAAGTGATACCCCAACTAGATGGAATTCCACTTTTTTGATGCTTGACACTAGTTTACCTTTGAGAGAAGCACTTGATAGGCTTGCTCAAATGGACCGAAACTATAAGTTTTGTCCAACTGAAGATGAATGGAGAGTTGCTATTGTTATTCATGCTTGCTTGAAGGTGTTCTATGACGCTACTCATCATTTTAGTGGTACTCATCTTCCTACCTCTAATGTGTTTTTCCCGGATGTATGCAAAATTCAATTGAAGCTGAATGAATGGGAGAAAAGTGATATTGATTTTCTTAGGAATATGGCTAGTCCAATGAGGATAAAATTTGATAAATATTGGGAAGAGTGTTCTTTGGTGTTGGCAATTGCTGTGGTGTTGGATCCTAGGTTTAAGATGGACTTGGTTGAGTTTTACTACAATGCTCTTTATGGTGATGAAGCATATTATTACATTGCTAGAGTGAGAACTTCTTTTACGAATTTGTACATTGAGTATGATGGTGAAATGGGCTCAAAAGATGCGGGTGATATTGGAGACAATTCTTCAACTTCCGATGCTAGATCTCAATCTTCCACAAGATTAGATGACCTCAATGATTTTGATGAGTGGTATAAGAAAACTCGATCTTCGTCACTCACAATCTATCAAAAGTCCGAGATAGACCAATACTTGGACGAACCGGTGTTTCCTAGAAACGATAATTTTCTCATTTTGGAGTGGTGGAAATCAAATTCGCCTAAGTATCCTACCTTAGGGAAATGACTCGGGATGTCTTAGCCGTTCCGGCTACAACTGTTGCATCAGAGTCCGCATTCAGTGTTGGAGGAAGAGTAATTGACGAATCACGAGCTTTATTGTTACCTGACATTGTTGAGGCATTGGTTACCACACAGGATTGAATTGAGTCACGAAGAAAGAAAAGTAAATCTTCTATTTCTTATTATTCCTTATATCTTTTCTTTGGTATTACTTATTCATGTTTATTTTATTTTAGGATATTGATTGAATTTTGTTTTGTTGTAGACTTGGATGATGTTGGTGAAAGCACTTCCGGTTCCGGAGCATAAATGTGAACTTTGATTTGGAGCACAAATGTAAACTCACTTGGTGAATTCTTGTGGTGAACTTTGATTTTTTTTAAACTTGGTTGGTGAACTTTGTGTTGTAAACTCGTTTTATGTAATGCTAGTTCTACTAAAGTTGGTTTTTGTTGCTGATTTCGGATTCGGATTCGGATATCCGGATTCGGATATTCGGATTCAGATATTCGAACAAATTTGAAATAGATATAATACGGATTCGGATATCCGGCACCGAATTCGAATCCGAACAAATTCGAATTTGGATGACTTCCTAAATATCCGTCCGAATTCGGATACGAATTCGGATATAGTTAGACAAAAACGGATTCGGATACGGATACTGTGTTACCGTATTCGTTTTATCCGTTTGACATCCCTACCCGAGGGCATGCGTAAAAGAATTTGTAGATAATGTAAATAATTCTGCATAAATTTTCAGAGGTCTAAAACTTGGTAATTAATATCTAAGTCTAAATCTGCTCTGTTATAAAAAGTTGACGGCAGAATACAAACATCTGTTAGCAAGTCTCAAACCAATAAAGTTAGAGGCAATTTATTATCTGAGTATCAACTGAGTTATGATTTTTTTTTTTAATTGTTAGTATAACAGAAGACTAAGATGAACACAGGGAGTTGTCGCCCACAGGGAAATAACCTATGCCATGTGATCTTATGTAACTTTCTTCATACGTATATTTGTGTGTCTAATCTCATGAAGCTTGCGTCTAATGTGTCTTATTTTGGGTCCATTGTGTCTTATTTTATGACTCTAGTGTAATGATTAATCAATTATGTAAAGGGGGTTGGGGATAGTGGAAAGGTGGATCCAAGAAGAGTCTTAAAAGAGATGTACTTTTGACCGGTGAGATATGAACAATTTCCATTTGTCCTAGCAGCTTAGCTATAATCGAATACCGATGGGCAAGTTCCTCTGCGATCGCCATGTTAGGAACGATCCAAGATGTGAATTGTGTGATGCTTATTGTGAGGACGCCCTTCACGCGTGTGATTGTCTATGGGCTAAGAGGGTATGGCGGAGCATTGCGAAACGAGATAAATGACTATCCTTTTGTAGTTTCTTAAGGACTGATGATTGGGCCTTTGTAAATATAAGTAGCACTTTTCGAGACATACTTAGTGATCACGAATGGAAATATATTTTCCGGAAAATTGTGAGTGGAATATAGACGAAGTCGAATCTTCACCTGGATCAAAGGTGATCCGAAAAAGAAAAACGCTCTTTAGGTCTTACAGAAACGTAGTTTTCTGTCAAAATTAACGTCCCCGGAAATCTGTGCAAGTTAAAAAACGGTAGATGCCCCGGAGTGCTTATCTGGCGCTCAAGTCAATTGTGGATGTAGTCATGTTTGTATGGTGGAAAAATAGAGAAACATGTCTCATTTTGTTTTTGGTGGCTATGTTTTTTTTTTTGAAAAACAGATCAATTTCATTCAATACGGCCCAGAAAAAGGCCCAAGACAAAGGGATACAAGCATAACATACGGCCTTAGCTTCGGCCTGCTAAACAGAAATTTCTTCCCTAGAGTACAAAGTAACCCTGTACTTCTCCTAGGGTATTCTAGAAACCCACATATTTCGTCCTGCCTCCATGGTACTGCAGGTTTAACCTAAACTCAGCTCAGAAGATCCCAGGGTACCAACTAAATCCTTCACCGCCCCCTCGTTAGACAGGGAGTTCTCAGCCAATCCCTTCTTTCACAAATGATGCTACCACTTCATTAGCCCTTTCGATCACAGATCTATAAACCTCCACTGCCGGGGGTGGCAGGGCAACCCCCTCTAGCACCACCTTGTTCCGCCAATGCCAGGCTACCTCCACCCCAGCGCGAAACATGTATGGCCATTTGGAGTCCTCTGCAGCAGCCTCGGACCTCTGTGGTGGAGATAGGTTCCAGTCAATCCATTCGGATACATCCGTAAATCCAAAGAAGGAACTCCAATGCTGGTAAGGGACCAGGAGTTTCCAGGTAAGTTCAATCCATTTACAGTCCCTTACCGCATGCAAATCATTTTCTATCTTCCATCTGCACATAGTGCACCTAGGGTCACCCAGAATCCCACGTTTGTGGAGTGTACTGGCCACGGACAGTCTGTGGTGCTTAGTGAACCATAAGAGGAGGGATCCTCTCCTTGGACCCTTAAGCTGCCATAGTCGTTTCCAAGTTGACTGTATAGTTTCCCTCTCTATATTGTCTTGTAGATCATATGCAAGGTCCACTTTAAACCTTTTCTCCTTCTGGGTGTCGCCAGGATCCCACTGGTGCCTGGCCGGATCAAGGGCACCCTGCAGTATGCTCCTCATCATAACCTGCTTTAGGATATTTGCAGCCAATTTGATACTTCTCCAGATATGGGAGCAATTGGGCGGTGGCTATGATTTCTTTGTAATTGATCCAATCCCTTTCTCGTGAGATGTTTTATGCCCTTTTATATGGAATGGACAGCTAGTGCACATAGATGAGCCATTGGGGCGTGCCACATGACTTGCCCCTTAAGGCAGGTTCCATCTACGTGATCGCCATGTGGCGTGTTGCATGGCCAAGTTGTATGATGACTTACATCTGTCTGGTGAGTGTTTTCTTAGCTGACAGAGGCCGTGAACTTCATACGCTATGTTATTGACTAATCAGATGGAGTCGACTACTCTTTTTATGGCCGAGACGGCCATTAGAGTCGAGGTGATGCCTTCAACCGGGGCCATTAACTTAAGATTGACATGATAATTCTTAGTCTTGTTTTGTTGGTACATGCCTGAAATCTCAGTCAGCGCCGAAAAGATGTCAACCGAGCCGATTTGATTGTAATTAGGCTCATCTAGCTGAGTTAAACTTTGTGTTTTACTGGACTGATACCAACTGTTGATAAGCAGGATGGCTACACGTTCTTTTTCGAGATGTTGGTTTTGACCTCCGGTGGAATAAAGGTACACAGGGAGACCATGAGTAACCACCTCCGTGCCATCGTTTTGTTTTATCAAGTGTCCAATGGGTTCATCCTCTTCTGTTTGCTCAGTTTGGTGTAGGCTTGAGTTGCTTGGATGTGGGACGGTAAATGAGCCGAACGAGCCGAGAATTGCGTTGTTCAAGCTCGGTTTATTTAACTTAGCAAACGAGCTGAGCTTGTTCGTTTATTTAAACAAATATATTTAATTGTTCAAGCTCGGTTCGTTTAACTCACGAACAACATTAACGAGCCGAACCCTTAAACAAACGGTTCCACTTACCAAGTTCGAACAAAAAGTGGTTCAATCTCGGTTCATTAACCTTTTATCCGAGCCGAACTCGAATTCGAGTTTGAGCCAAACGAGTCAAACAACCGAACGACTCGGTTCATTTACAACCTTACTTGGGAGTGAGGGACGATGTGAGCTTGTATATGATGTACATATAATCTGATGAATAAAACCATCCAATTCTAAAGAAAAAGAGAGAGAAATGAACAAAATCTCCTGACCACGTTTCTCTTTCTCTTCCTGTCCACGCCTTTCCACATGACGAATTCGCTGACATTTTCCACCTCAAAAGTTCCCAATTGCCCCTCCTAAAATCATGTCCAGGTTCAATGAATCCGCTCTTCTATTTTCCCACCTCAAGTTTCTCCCATACATATATTCTCACCATTTCTCTCTCTCATCCTCCAACTCTTAATTCTTATACAACAATTAAAAAGATCCTTCGAATTTGCTAGATTCTTGCTGGTTTTTGTTCAATTCAGTCTCATTATTATGGCTATGGTTTTTAATTCTTCACCAGCAATTCATCTTTCTTTATCATCTTCTTCACATGAGCAGACAAAAGGTACTTTCTTTTGGCTTGATTTCATGTAATATGTTCGATTTGATGTTTTTCTTATGTGGGTTGTTTCAATATTTGATTTTTAGTGGTGGGTTTTTCCTTTTGGGTTCTGCAGTAGGATCCCAGTTTGGTCCTTTTCAGCATTCATATAGGCCTAATAATATATCAACCGCTGTGAATGCCTCGAGGAGGCGTTTGGCTGCTAAGGCTTTAAATGCTGATTCCAATAGAAATAGTTCCATCGTTCCCTCTGCAGCTTCCGTTGTTGCACCAGGTATGTTGATCGTCTCTTCTACTATTATTGAGTATTACCATACTAATTTACTGTTTTATTACTACCTCTTTCACAAAATGTAAGTCTAATTGATCTTAGAATTGTCAACATAGTGTAATAAACTTATACTTTTCAACATAAACTTAAACTTAACTGTACTTTTGAACTTAGACTTTTCAACGTAGTGTAAAGTGTAATTTATACTAGGTTGAAAAGTCGAAATGGATTTATAGTTTGGGGGCGGTTGCGTCATTGTATGAGGAATCACGGCTTTACATATTTGCAAGATGTTCCGTTCGAAATATATCGTTTCTCACGTAGGAAAGAATTGAAAAATGGACTTATATATGAGTCCATCATTTTCGGAAAAGTAGGACAAGATCGAAAACTTACATATGAGTAGAAGAATCGACTTATATATAAGTATGAACATAAGTATGTTAGGTATTAACCGTTTTTTAGAAAATAAGGCCAAGATCCAAAAGTTAAATAAGAATATAAAACTCAACTGATATATAAAAGTATTAGCCTAAGTATGTTATATGATTAACCATTTTCTAGAAAGTAAGGAAATATTGGAAAGTTAACGAAAAATATATAAATACAAGTATGAGGCTAATTATTTTAATTTGTTTAAGTATTTCAAGTAGTATGAGACGGAGCATGTTAAATAGATAAACATTTTCAGGAAAATAAGGACAAGATCGAGAAGTTGATATTTAGCACATCACTATACCAAAGTTATCTGATATTAGACAATTATTTACATAAACAATGCTATTAAGGCATAATTATATCATCAATGAAATAATGGGCAGACATGCTATTTGTAATAGTGGTTTTATGATGCATTTTAGCCCCTTCTATTGTGTTGCTTGTGGGATTTGAAGTGAATGTCTTAACTCTGTTGTGATGTTGTATTGCAGAGGTGGTTGAAAAAGTGGAGACAGAGGATTATGAGAAATTGGCTAGTGAACTCCAGTTTGCGTCTCCTCTTGAGATCATGGACAAGGCACTGGCTAAATTTGGAAATGATATTGCTATAGCTTTCAGGTGAGTGCATAGAATTTTTAGCCCTTCCAATTTATGCTAATTCCCTGCTTTTTGTGTGCTTGATATTCTGATGCTACACTTGTTTGGACCAACATATACTCAATCTGGTATTTTGAGTATAGGAAACTATGGATTCTCGGTGAGTTTTAATTACTTCATGAAACTCACATTTCATGTGGTTTTTTTTGTGTAAAAATGTCACTGAAATATGATAATTTTACTTTTGTAGCTAGCTATCTTAATTTAATCTTTAAGGGTTAGTAAAATTGAAGTTTTTTGCTTTGAGTGATTAGTGGAATGTTCCTGATGTGAATAAGACTCATGAAATGCCCCTCTTACTGCTTGAAAAATTCAGCTTATTATTACATATCAATGATTAACTGTTGTCCATCTTTGAATTGCTATTCTTTTAAATACTAGGCCTAAATGAAGTCTGCAAATTTATTCCCTGGGCTGATAGATGTGTTTATTTTGTCAGTGGTGCAGAAGATGTTGCTTTGATTGAGTATGCTCATCTTACCGGTCGACCATATAGAGTATTTAGCTTGGACACTGGAAGACTGAACCCAGAAACATACCAATTTTTTGATGCAGTTGAAAAGCACTACGATATTCACATCGAGTACATGTTTCCGGATGCTGTTGAAGTTCAGGCGTTAGTGAGGACCAAGGGGCTTTTCTCTTTCTATGAAGATGGTCATCAAGAATGCTGCCGTGTGAGGAAGGTCAGGCCATTAAGGAGAGCCCTTAAGGGATTGCGTGCCTGGATCACTGGACAGAGGAAAGATCAGTCTCCTGGCACGCGATCAGAAGTTCCTGTCGTGCAGGTTGATCCAGTTTTTGAGGGAATGGATGGTGGAGTAGGCAGCTTAGTGAAGTGGAACCCTGTAGCAAACGTTGAGGGGAAGGACATATGGAACTTCTTGAGAGCAATGGAGGTACCTGTTAACTCATTGCATGCACAAGGTTATGTTTCAATCGGATGTGAGCCTTGCACTAGGTCTGTCCTTCCTGGGCAGCACGAGCGTGAAGGAAGATGGTGGTGGGAAGATGCAAAAGCTAAGGAATGTGGCTTACATAAGGGCAATATTAAGGAGGAAAATTTGAACGGCAATGGAAATGGAGCTGTCCATCCGAATGGAAGTGCTGCAGTTGCAGATATCTTTAACTCTCATGATATTTTGACCTTGAGTAGGCCTGGCATGGAAAATTTGATTAAACTGGAGAATAGAAGCGAGTCGTGGCTTGTTGTGCTTTACGCGCCTTGGTGCCAGTTTTGCCAGGTAACTTATTTTCCATGATGCTAAGCTTGTTCAATGTTTGCATATTGCCATCAATTTTTCAGTTATCTGACGGTGTATTTATATTACAAATCTGAGCAGGCAATGGAAGGTTCATATGTTGAATTGGCTGAGAAATTAGCAGAATCTGGTGTCAAGGTTGGGAAATTCCAGGCAGATGGCGAGCAGAAAGCGTTTGCACAGCAAGAATTGCAGCTGGGCAGCTTCCCAACAATACTTTTCTTCCCCAATCACTCATCTACCCCTATTAAGTATCCTACTGAGAAGAGGGATGTTGATTCACTGATGACTTTTGTGAATGCTCTCAGATGAAAATTGTCGAACGACGCGTTCCAGGTCATCCCGAAATTGTACATCTTGCTCTCAATTGCTCCTACAATGAAAAGTAATTCCAGATAGAGTTGAATGATAAAAATGGCTCCTCTGGGGGGATCTAGTCCTGGCCATTCCATCTGTGCGGTTGGTAACTATAGTTCTCTGCCAATATGGTGCTGATCTTCAATTTGGCTTTATGTTTTCTTGTATATCTTGGAAAGATTTCTTGGGGTGGAGTATTTACCAAGTGTTTCCCCCCCTCCCACCTCCCCCCTCCCCAAAGTTTTGAGGTAGTATATATGGGCTTAATTTTTGTTGAGATTGTCTGATATTGTAGTTATGTGGGAAATGCTGAGCTAAAGTCAACAGTTTTTTGCTTATGGATGTCCTTATATTGTAGCTTTGTTGCCTGTAAGAAAGGCACCGTTCCTTGGGACAACCACTGTAATGAATTTTCTTTTCTGATCTATCAATAGTCTTTTTTTTTTTTTCGAGTGAAGGGATCATTTCATTTAACTAAGATTATCATTGTACAAGAGTGTCCAAAACTGAACCAACAGAGAATCAACTATCAACTATTAGGATTACATATTTTGAACCAAGCTAGTCTAATATTACGAGCTCTTTCAAAGATCATCCGACTCGTAGAATATATTACAAGCTCTTTCAACGACCATCTGACTTGCAGAATGCACCGGTGGTTGTTCGTAGTGTTCTTCGGGTAGGCTCTTGTTCCTTGATGTCCATATATAGGAGATTGCTTCACGAAAGACATAAGGTCATGGCTTCTCTTGACCCTCCTCACTCCTACAACATGCCAAGTTATGATCAATTCATCTCGCTATCCCCCCTCATCTTCAAAGAACCGCAGTTCATTTGGCACCGAAATAAGGCGAAGACATAATCTTTTAGTGTGTGGGCAGTCCAGCAGTGAATGCAGGTTTGTTTCAGGCTGAGTTTGACAAAGTATGCACAAAGTAGACGCAACCAAAGTCTTATGATAGAGAAGCTCGTTTGTCGGAAGGCTGTTATGCCGGGATTGTCATAACAAGAAGTTTCTTCTTTGTGGACCTCGAAGGCTCCAAATGTTTTTCCGTGGTCTCGGTCCATTATCATTCTCCCCTGCATGATGCAAGTCATACGCTGAGGCCACTGTAAAGCTTTTACTGGGCTTGCCTCTCCATTGAAGTGTATCCGATGTTACCTCCTCCGACCTCTTCAGTATTGCTTCGTGTTTTGCCTCGGAGCAGATATTCGTAATGGGTGTCCGTATTTAGCTCTCATCACTTTAATCCACAACACATCCTCGTTCAATATGAATCGCCAGAATAGCTTCGCGAGCAATGCATTACTTATTAGATCTATCAATATTCAATACTGCAAGTTCAATGCAGTAGCCGAACCAAATGGTGCAAAACTTTCCTGAATACTTATCTGTCACAAATGCAGGCACTAAACATTTATCAACGTCTTATTTAAAAAAATGGAAAAAAGAAGTAATTAATGTCATTTTTTGCTTTTCTTTTTTCTTTTTCGCTGTGAGAAAGAGATTACAGCTGTGCATTATAATGGTATAATGTGTAATGATGATGTTATTTACAAAACACATTACGTTATGTTAAAGATTGTACTAAATGGACTCAAATAAAAGGTGCACACGTGTTAAAGTCATTATTATATTAATTATTTTATGTCTGTTAATGATTCAAAACCAATATAAATTTCATTTTCAATTGATTCAAGACATACTTTTATTTAACTTTAGTATATGATGGAATAAAGCAAAATGCCTCATTAAATTAGATGCACTTTTTATTTTGTGAAGTTTCAGTTGATCGATACAGTTTGATGCAATTTTCATTATGGATTATCAGAAAACAATATTTGTGTGTTTCTAACATGGATATGGCTGCGTACATATGATCCTTCATACTCTGATATAGGCAAAATCCTAATAATATTGTTGTTGTTTTGATTCAAAACCAATATAATCCAATGATTTGTCCGATTCAATTCAACGACTTCCATCATTTTTGGCTTCACTCATGGCGATTTGTTTAGGTTTTGGCCTACCCATCTTAAATGCTACCCCTGATACACCGCATAATACGTTATTTTAACAAAATAATATAGCTTTATTATTAAACAACATATATATATTTTTTATGAAGCATATCTGATCTATTGTGAAAGACATCCTTCCTTGAAATGCACAAAGTATTTATGTAACCTACAGAATTGCTATGCTTACTAGTGAGATAACTAGCACTATATTTGGCAAATCTACAATATAAGTGAAGGCACTGTGCACGAAAGATCACTTCATACCAACCCTAATTCACCGGTTCTTGTATATATTTTACACAGAGGTTGAGACATTTTGTTTTTGAAGCATAAAAGGACATTCTCAGTACATTAGACTTCTGCATTTGTACAAAATTCAGAGAGGAGTCGGATCGTTTCGCGAGCTATTGTACGCGGTCTTACCTTACACTTTGTGCAAAAGGCTGTTTCTGCAGATCGATCTTATGACCTCAAGGTCAAAAAATAGCAGAATCATCAGTTGCTCCAAGACACATCCTCAATTTGATTAAGTCTTGGTACATTCTCATAACAAGGTTACAGTTTTGACAGTTGATTTTGACCTTAGCTGCCAAAACATTTTTAGAAAAAGTTGATTTTGACCTTAGCTGCCAAAACATTTTTAGAAAAAGAAAAGAGAGAAGAACCCTTTTTTAAAAAGAAGAGAAAAGATGAATGATAAAAGTATCAGTATCTGCCCAACGGGCACCTGACACGTGTCTCTCTGTAAAAAAAATTAAACTGCTATAGATCCTGCTGAAGCGCCACGTGTCAGTCAGCGACCCGTCTGACGCGTCCGCCCATGTCAGCGTCACCAAAGTTTTACCCCCAACATGTGCATACGATTCTGTTCCATCTCTTGCAATGCACGCTCGTGATATTTCTTTTTTGGACTTCAATTCAACATCTTCAATCCTTGGCTGCCTAATTACGTATGACCAGGAACGTTCTAATAATTTAATTAAAGATATGACCGACAACGTTCTACTAATTTAATTACCGATGAATATTTAGCCTCGTAAGCAGAATGTATAGGCGATTAGAAGGAATTCTAAAATGCATATACAAGTAGTATACCAACGAACGATTCTATTTTTCCTATGTGGAAAAAAGAAAATGCGGTTAATCCTGTGAGGAACCAAGCTATTCATGCAAAAGTGGTTGAATACAACCAACTATCATTCAGAATTTCATCTTTCGACCAAAAGCAAGCTAAAGGTGAAATGTCAGAAAACGTAAAACACTTGCAGGTGGCTTTTTAAGTCCGTAGTCGAATCCCAGGGCTCAACCCTAGACAGGCGGTGGGAACTACTACTTTAGATTCTGCATATTTTCTTCATTAATCTCTCCGGATTCTGCATATTTTCATAATCCTCATTGATTTGAGAAACAATCAATTGCGAATCACTTCGGGAAATGATTCGTTCTGCCCCTAACTTTCTTGCGAGGCCTAGTCCTGCTATGAGGGCCTCATATTCTGCCTCGTTATTAGTTGATTCAAAGCCGAACCGCAAGGCATATTCAAATTCTTCTTTGTTGGGGTTGATGATTAGGAGTCCTGCTCCACAACCATCTTTGGAGGAAGACTCATCCACATATAATGTCCAATCAGCTAGTGGCTTGATATCTTCCTCCACGAATATCCCTTCAGCTAAGAAGTCTGCTAATGTTTGGGCTTTGATAGAAGTTCTTGATTTGTACTGGATGCCATACTCTGCAAGCTCCACAGCCCATTTTGCAGCTCGGCCAAATGTGTCTGGCCTTGATAAGATTTGTTTTAAGGGCTGGTCAGTGACTACCACAATAGGATGAGCTTGCAGGTAAGGCCTGAACTTCCTCGCTGCCACTACAAGCGCTATGACTACCTTCTCAGCATTGGGGTATCTCACTTCAGGCCCATGTAAGATTTTGCTTGCGAAATAGATGGGCATTTGCACATTATCCTGCTCCCTGAGCAGAACTGCGCTAACAGCTTCTTTGCACGTCGAGAGGTACACATATAGCTCTTCTCCAGGAAGAGGTGAAGTCAGCATTGGCACCTCGGCCAGATGGGACTTCAGCTCATCGAAGGCTTTTTGGCATTGGTCATCCCACTGGAAAGCTGTTTTCTTCTTCAAGACCTGGAAGAAAGGAAGAGATCGTTCGACTGACTTAGATAAGAATCTACTCAGTGCGGCAATTCGGCCTGTTAGCCTCTGCACTTCCTTTACATTCATGGGGGGATGCATGTTCCGTATAGCTTCGACTTTAGCAGGGTTTGCCTGTACCCTTTCTTTGGAAACCATGTAACCCAAAAACTTTCCAGTGTGTACTCCAAACGTGCACTTCTTCGGGTTTAGTCTCATGCGTGAGTCTCTCAGCACTGTGAAGACTTTCCTTAAATTTTGAATATACTGATCAAGAGACCTGCTCTTGATTAGCATATCGTCGATGTAGACTTCCATTATCCGGCCAATTTGTTCACTGAACAGAGAATTGACCAAACGTTGATAGGTGGCCCCGGCATTCTTTAGCCCAAACGGCATAGTTACATAACAATAAGTACCTGACTTTGTTATGAAAGCAGTTTTCTCCTGATCTTCTATTGCCACGATGATCTGATGATAGCCTTTAAAGGCATCCAAGAAGTCAAAGATTTCATGCCTAAGTGTTGAATCCACTAACCTATCGATTTTCAGAAGTGGGTAACAATCTTTTGGACAGGCTTTGTTGAGATCTGTGTAATCTATACACATTCTCCAAGATTCATCCTGTTTGGGGACCACCACTAGATTAGCCAACCAAATCGGATAAAGCACTTCAACAATGAATTTTATAGCCAATAACTTCTTGACTTCCTCCTCAATGACTTTATTCCTTTCTGGAGCGAAGTTCCGCTTCTTTTGCTTTACTGGCTTCACCAAAGGATCAACATTCAGTTTATGCTCAGCCAGATGTGAAGGAATCCCTGGCATGTCATCCGCAATCCATGCAAAGATAATTGCGAATTGCCTCATTAAATCCTGCAGCTGAGCTAGCAGTTCGGATGGCATCCATGTCCCGATCTTTATGACATTTTCAGGTCGGCTCGGGTCAAGGACGAAGTCTTGCACTGCATCATCTAACTGCAAGTGCTCTTCATCTGAAGGTATGAGTTCATCCAGACTGACTTACTGAACTGATTCGTTTCCCTTGGTAGCAATAGCGTAGCAACTCTGTGCCACTTGTGTATCACATTGTATAGTTACCACTCCCCCTGGAGTGGAAAACTTCATGCTGACGTGCAGAGGTGATACAATGGCCTCCAATGCCACCAAAGCTGGCCGACCCAATATGACGTTGTATTTAGACATCTCCTTAATGACAAAAAAATCTATCCATATACACCGATAAGCCGGGGGTTTGCCAAAACTGCAGCTGAGCGTGACCAGTCCTGCTGGCCGCACTGCAGCTCCAGTGAAATCATATAAAGAAGAAGTGACCGGCCTCATCAAGGAATCGGGTAAACCAAGCTGCTGATATACCCGATAGAACATTATATTCATGGCACTGCCGGTGTCCACATAAACACGTCGGACCTCCATAACTTTATCGGGAGCTAGGTGTATGCATAGCTCTATCACTAAACCTGTGTTGTTGGAGTCCAGTGGAATGGGATCTTCTGGCCCATAAGTCAATTCTCTTGCCATCTTGGCTCTTTTAGATGATGGACTTGATTAAGTTCCTGAGGAATTGGGTGCACCTTGACATGTGTGAGGTGGACCTCTAGAGATTGTATATATAATGGAATTGACTTGGGGCTGACCTGCAGCCCCATGCCTTCCTTGCTCCTCATCATCGTCAGTCCTGCGATGCCGAGGTGGAGACTCTGGTCGGCACTTGTCCTTCTGGGGGTCCTTATGAAAATCCAAAAGGTTGTGCAGGCGTGAACGCGGGTCATAAAACTGCTTTAAGTCAGTTGCTTGATAGCCTGAGCCAGCTGCCTGCAATCTTCTGTATCATGCCCGATATCTCTGTGGTATCGGCAATAAAGTTTAGGGTTTCTCTTTCCCCTAGGCCCATACAGAGGCTCTGGATCTGTCCTCAGACCGTCTTTCTCCATGACGGCCAAAATATAATCTTTTGAGGCCAAGAGGGGTAAGCCCTCATTACCACCCTTGCCTTTTCCACCCATGCGATCGACCGCACTGCGCCGATCACGGTCTTTTCCTTCATTATGCCGATCCTCCTTTTTGGAACCGGATCGGCTTTCTTGCTGAGCTCCTTGCTCAGCTTCCCTCTTCAATCTGTTTGCCTCCTCTCCTCGGGCAAACTGGTGAGCTTTCTCCAAGCATTCCCTCAGGGTTGTAGGTCCCTCTTCAGCCAGTTGGGAGAAGAGGCGACCAGCTCGGAGTCCATTGAAGAAGGCAGCAGCTTTCACGCCTTCATTCCTGTCACTGACCTGCAGCGACTCATCTGAAAAATGCTGCATATACTTCAAGACTGACTCATCCGAACCCTGTCTCAAGGTCATTAAGTGGGATGAGTTCTTCACAAAAGGAGTGCTGGACACAAACTGCGATTTAAACTTTTGTACCAGCTGCTTGAAAGACTTCACTGATTTTGATGGGAGCTCTTGGAACCATCTCATGGCCTTTCCTCGTAAAAACAAAGGGAAAATTTTGCAACGCAGAGGATCTGGGATATTTTTCAGACTCATTGCAGTTTGGAACTGGAAGAGATGATCTGTTGGGTCTGTGGTCCCATCATAAGTGTCCATCTTTGGCACCTTGAAACTGTCTGGCGCCAAATATTCTGCAATATCCCAAGAAAAAGGACTTTCCTGTGCTGCTTGCACAAATTCGTGTCTGTGCTCTTCGTAATAAGCTCTCGGCCTACGAAGAACTTCTTCGTCCCTGGGGACGCTCTTTAAAGACTTTGACCTCACACTTAAGTGAGGTCTGGACAAATGTTCTGACTCCACGGTTGGAGCTTTGAAACTGTGTCTTCTAGTATCCGTCATAAAACCTCTAGGCGGTTTAGAGGACTGGTTTTGTGATACTTCTTTAGGAGGCAAAGGTGGATCTTCCTCCATAACTTGCACCTCTGGCTGTTTGCCTTTAAGCTGCTGTACTACAGCCTCGAACACGTCCATGTTCTCTGCAACATATTTCATCGCTTTATCCCTTTCTTCCCTTGAAACTTCTGGAATAAGATTAGGATTAGGCGATTCAGGTACCCGAGAAACCTGTTCAGGGACACCTGAGCGTGTAGTCATGCGTTGTGGCTGGTTGAATGACTCATCCAAACCTTCACGACGACCTTTTGTCATAAATTGATGTTGGCTGTTTCGTGTTTGAACTTTTTACTGGATTAAAGGACAAGGTTGCCCTCCTTCTAGCGCCAAATGATGAAGCCGGATCTTCACCAAGGGTCAAAGATGACCTCAAATAAACGTCAGCTGGATAAGAGGAAATAACTGGAATAGCTTCTTGAGAATCCTGTACAAGGAAGCAAAAAATCAGAGGTCCCGGGGGGATGACCCCGGGTGAAACCCTCCGACGCTCAAGTCAGTTTGGGCCATTTCTCATTGAGAATATAATTTAGTGTGTGGAGTTAGGAAATTCTCACAGGTCTTGGCTGAAGAGAAAATTCGATGTATTAGCTTCAGGAGATAAGAAAATGTTTTTTATGGATCAGATCTCCTTTCTGGTCTATCTTGGCTTGCTTTCATTAGTTTTCCCCTTGTCCTCGGCTTCTGACGCCGGATGGGACGTTTGCTTGGGGCAGAAGACCTATGATGCGGTAGGTCTACTGATATGACCGGTAGGCCGGCTGATGTGACTAGTAGGTCGGCTGAAGTAACTTTGGCGTGTACATGCTGAATGGCCAGGCGTGTATTCTTTCTTTGAACTGCACTTCTGCCTGATGGTTCTATGATGTAATGCTGTGCTTGACTCCTTCGCCAAAGTACAAAACCAGGCTTTGCCGAGGTGCAATGCTGAATCTGGCCGAAGTGATTTGGGGTGTAGTACTTAGGCTGAAGCTGAGGTTGAAGTTAGGTTCCGAGGTGCAGTCCTTGGCCTATTCTTTGATAGTAAAAAGGATGTCATGGGGCACAGCCGAAGTGCATCCAAGGCTGAACAGCAATGCTTGGGTGCTGAACTGCAAGGATTGTACTGTTGACTGGTGTTGACTAACAGACGATTAATTCTGGTTTATCAGTGCTGGTTATTAGGAGTGTTAACGAACCGAGCCGAACCGAATACTATATTTTCAAATTCGGATTCGTTTAGCTGAACGAACTGTTTGGTTCGGTTCGTTTAGCTAAACGAACTTTAAAATTGGTTCGAGTTTCGTTCGATAACCTTATAACTGTTTTAACGAGCCGAACAGTTCAAACTGTTCGGCTCGTTTAACTAAACGAACCCGAATACCTACTCGAATTCGACTCCTTAACAAATAATTATCGAATGAATACGAACCAAACACGAACAGTTCACGAACTGTTCGGTTCGTTCAACAGTCCTATTGGTCATATCTTTGAAACGATGAATGATTCCATCTTTTGAGGGACTAAAGATAATGCAGGTCGTATCCTTCAAACTTGAAGATTTTTTGTGAATCAAGAGACTTGAGATAAATTCGCTATATATTTCTAATTCAGAATGATTATTTTTTTGGTGTAGCAATCTCTGAAATTTTTTTTGAAAATACTTCTGAAACTAGTTTTACTAGTTGTTTTTTAACCAATCAAATATATATATATATATATATATATATATATATATATATATATATATATATATATATATAGGTTCTTGTAAATATGGTTGAAAGATTTCATATGAGAAAGCGTTGTTATGCTAGTTTGGGTCGAAGGGGCAAACGCTTGCATTACTCTTCATCTCTTGTCAACTTTTGCACAATTTTAAAAAGGCCAACGATAAATAGGCATCATGTCAAGATAAATGCGTACATTTTTGTTTGATTTATTCTCAAATGAATCATGAGATGAAATCATTAGTGTAAGAATTATGAGATGAAATCATTAGTGTAAAAATAATGAATATAATGATTTTTAAAAAGTGTACATTTATCTTTTTTTATTTCAAAAATACATTTTTTGCTAAAATTTAATTATCAGATTTTGATGTAATTTCATCTCAAAGTACAGTTCATATAATTGCCCTGTTTAATTTATGTTGATAGAAAAGTTTAAAATAGTCATGAAGAAGAAAAGTAAAGGCATTTCCTCGAATCAACCACATATGAAAGAAACTATATGTTTAATAAGCTTTCAGAGCATAACCCAGTTAGTATTCGGATTAGATTTGCTTTAAGAGGTCAAGAGTTAGATTCTAGGGATACTCACAGTGTTGGTGTTCCTCTACTGCTAGACCGAATGCCTGGTTTGTAGAGATACACCTTGTGTGGATCACTGTGTAAGATCTTACCTGATTTGCATCCTGCATATATACTCTTTGGGTCTGAGACGGTAGGAGCACATGGCGAGATATTTCACCTTTGCTACAACTATATGTTTAATAAAGAATTTTATAATGGTCAAGAGCATTTACGAGTCATCCTACACTTCCTTTCTTACCTCTTTCTCTTTGTGGGAAAGAAAAAAATAGCGTCTGTCACCAATGGTTTGGGTGGCAGAGGATCGAGAAGGTGGTTAGAGTTTGATTCTTGTGTCAAATAAGATTTTCGACTCTCTTTTCATATAATCGCATGGTATTGGAGCTTCACTGTTTACAATGAGTTACTTGTGTAGCTGTTTGATTAGTCTAAACTCTGTCATACCAGACCTTGGACACCTGACTTTTATCACTATCACGACGTGGGACATGCTGAAGTTCGATTCTTGTGTCAAGCAAGATTTTCGACTCTCTTTTTATATAAGCGCATGATATTGGAGCCTTTTATCACTATCACGACGTGGGACAGGCTGAAGTTCGATTCTTGTGTCAAATAAGATTTTCGACCCTCTTTTTATATAAACGCATGATATTGGAGCTTCACTGCTTACAATGGGCTATTTGTGTAGCTGTTTGATTAGTCCAAAATCTGTCATAAAAGACATTGAACATTTGATTTTTATCTCTATCACGACGGGGGATGATAGGTACAGTGAGGTTTCCGGTCGTAAACCGAATAAAAGGAAATAGCCATTGGAGCAAATTTAGAAGAAAACAGAAGAAAAAGCGAGGGCATTCCCAGAAAAGAATCAGCACATTTCATGCTGTCCTGAATAAAGTTTTCTTCATAAATAAGATCAAAACTCTTTCCATTTTCACCTTTTTCAATTCATCCTACCTTCACAAAAACTAAGTTTGAAAATAATCCTAAATTTTTCTTTATATTAAAAAACAGTAATGAGAACGAGGCGGTCAAAGCCCTAATTCCGACCCCCTGGAGAATTTCTCAACTATGGTATTGATCAACTGCAGGGCTCACTTCTTGAATCAACGTTCTGAGATTGTTTCAAAGTCAACGCTTTGGCTGAATTGTAGTTTCCCTGAAATTGGATGGATTTGCAGAAGAAGAGGAAGCCCGATTTAGTAATAGCTGAAGAAGGAAATTCGAATGAAAAAGGGAACGTGGTTGAAAATCTTGGAGAGAGTGCAAGCGTTCTAAAAGACGCCAAAGTGATCGAATGGGAAGATTATGAGCAGGAGCTAGCGCGTTTTTGTAGCATTTCCTCTGCTATTAACGAAGCCAAGCAGAAGAAACTTTTACTTGAGCAGAAACTCCAGCCCTTGATACAAGTAAGACTTTTCTCTTTTACTTTTATTGGTTACTGTATTGAAAAATTCTGAGGGATGTTCTTGCTGTTATGTTATTTGCGATAAAGTTCACTTTTTCTTTGGTGGGCTTTGTGTTAGTTGTTTGCTTTTGTAAGAGTATTTTGGAATCAATAAGATCAAGAAAGGAAATGTTGTTGATCTATAAGGGTAAAGACTATGTAAAAGACTGGAAAGTGTGCTCCAATTATGCCTCAATGATTGATATTTTATGTTTTTTAAATAATATGATGATGGCAAATTTGAGGATTAATTCATATAATATTGGGCAGGTTGAGACTGAGTCCCTAAGCCGTTCCAATGAGCTTGATGAGAGGCGTGAAAGATTAGAATCTCGAAAGTTGTTGATGGGAAATATGTGCATGAAGTCTAAAGTTGCTGAGGAGAACCTCAGAAGACAAGAAGAACAACTTACTACCCAGATAAGATCGTTATTGGTTGCTGGGGCTGGACTCTCTGGAGCCAGTAAACGTCTGCAGGTAAGCCATAGGGGAGATGTTCTTTGCGGTTATGGGTTCAGATGACAATACTTCAGATGTCCATTAGTATTGTCAATACCTTTTTTCTGCTAAATTTCATTCTTCGCGTGCATGGTTTACTATCATTTGCATAGTCAACTTCTCTTGGACCAGATACGTAATAAGTCAATGTCTTTCTTGTTCTTGAATTTTTTTTCCTTGGTAGCCAGCCCAAATTGTGCTTGGCCTGCAAAATGGATTCCCCTGGGAAAATGGAATGAAAAAGTTGTCGAGGATATGTCATAAGAATGTTTGCTTTGTTCTTTCGTGCTTGTGATGCTTGAATTGCTAAATTTATTTGAATAGTACTTTGGACCAGATGTCTGAGCTAGGCTTTTTTGTTGTAGAAGCCAGCATTGTCGTGTAGTTTTAATTTTAAAGCGGCATTTTATCATTGTTTCAGGGCTTGTGTTGTGCAGTTCATATTTTGCTTAAGGAAGTTGTGGTGATCATTTATCTTCATTTCGTACCCAGCACATTATTCATAGGATTATCCATAAATCATAAGTACTTGTTAGCATGCCATCTTATCTTGATTAGGTTCAGGCTTTGTACTGTATTGAGCTCGTCTCTGGAATGTTTGTCTTCTTTGAATATTGGTCTTGGATATTAAGATTGCATCCTGGTTAATGATTTTAGAAGAAGATACTGTGGTTGCTTGCCGTGATAAATTGATAATCTAGTATTAACATAGAATGGATGACTTTGCAAATTACTTGTGACATTCACCCTTCCATACTGTTGTTTCCAAGCATCTGTCAAAAGAGGAATACCGTCTTGTCATAAATATAGTTTTGTGGTTGTGTAAAAATTGCTTTTTGGCAAAGTTTGTTGACATGATCAGTGCTTGCATTAACAAAAAAATTTACATTCATTTATGTAATTGGTTATCCAAGTTATGCATTGTTTCCTAAGGTTTGATATGTACATGGTTGTACTTGTATATGTGCGCGCGTGCGCGTGTGTAAATTTGGAGAATGGAACCAAGGTATTCAAGGCCTCAAATTCGATGTTGACCGGCATGTTTTTGAAAGTCGTGCTTATGTGTATGTTTATTATATTGATATTTTCATTCTCAATTACAAGAAAAGAAAAAGAAGGGGAAAAAAAGAGAGAAGGAAAAGTATTTATTGTTACACATATCTTTGCATCTTAGATTGATTAGTCAAGGTAGACCTTGATTCATTTCGGTAGCAGATTATAGGAAAATAAGGGGCTTAAGTAAATCAACCTCTAATAACTACTACAGGTTTTGGTGCTGAATAAGTATGAATACCAATTGACCTTCCGATACACCGTGAAGCTTTATGGATCCTTTCAAAAGTTTCTTTCATGCCCTATGGAAACATGTATCAATAGAAATGACCCAAGAACTTGCTGCAACTGTTACGCAGAATGCTGAAGTAACTTTTGGTGCCAAAAAAAAACAAGAAGTTACAGCAACTCGCACCAATTTTTTATTTTTTATTTTACTTACAAAAAAAGAACTTTTGGTGCAAGTTGCTGTAAGTTTGTCAAATGGTAGACACATAACCACAACCTAACTCTCATTTTATGCTAACTAAAATCAGATCTTGTGATGCTAGGCTGAATGCTGGCATTGGGAGAGTTCTAAACATTTTAAAGCAAGGTTTTCTGTAATGTTACTCTGGAATGTAATTTTTAATTTTTATTATTTTAATAGTTTCTGATTTATCTGATTGGTGCCTTATTTTTAATTCACAATTTTGATTGGGATCTGCTGCAGGATGATCATCGATCCTTTGTTGGAGAAAGTGGTTATCTTTGTTATAGAACTGCTCAAAAGTTACTAAAAGTGAGACAACAATATATGGTATCCCAAGTTTGCTTGCTGTATCCAGTGAAGCTCGTAGTTGGGCAAAAACGTGAGCAAGAATTGGAATCATTTACAAGCAGTATTAAGCCAGGTAAGGTCCTTATGAGTTTTTGGTTTTTGCTAAGATTATAAGTATTCTATGTGCATGTACTTGCTCATACGTTTACGGTTAGAAGTGCATGCTAAATGAGGACATTTCCATTTGGATTTTGAGTACTAGAGTTTCAAGCTAAAAGTTCTCTTTTCCAGTACTTGTAAGATACTAAAAGAGATATTGGTTGGAACATCATTTTCCAACATATGTTTGACGGCTGCCTATTGGTTCCATTTCCAATGGTGTCAAGGACACACTCTTTTTTGACTTTGGAATATGATTGAATAAAGCAAAATGACTCACTAAATTGGATGCGCTTCTTATATCGTGAAGTAGCAGTTGATCGACACAGCTTGATGTCTTGATCATATGGGTCATCGGGAAACAACCTCTTTGTGTTTCTAACATATGGGTATGGTTGCGTACATTCGACCCCCCTCCTCCACACCCCACCATAGACGGGAGTCTCCAAGGCAAGGGGGTAATGTTGTTGTTGTTTGATGGTCTACCTATGGATCTTAAAGCTGGGTTTTAACTTAACGCAAGAGAAATCATCTGCATTTTTAGTCAAGAAAATAAGTACCAGCACAATATACCCTTTTGTTCATTTACTTGACTACTTCGTTGTGCGGTGTTCTATATTTTTTTTTGAGATATGAAGCCACTAAATGAATTTGTGGACATGAAGAACTAAGCATTAGCTTTAGACTTTGTTATTGAGGGCCAATATACATTTTGATGGCTAGTCTTTTTTGTTTTTGTCTAGGTGCTCCTACTGGATCAAGACCTCTTGATGAACAGTCCTTGACTATTGCAGGTCTTCATTTAAACGTTATTCCTTCTACAAAGATAAGTTTTTTCAGTGATAAGATAGAAGTACAACGTTCTGCAACAGCCTTGGGTTACGTTGCTCATGTATGTTCTTTACCTCTGGTCACCATTTGTTTATTTTTTATTTTTGTATTTTTTTTGTGGGTAAAATGAAGAAATGGTTATCCTAAAGATGAAAAAAAAGCACACCAACAGTTGACGTCTTCAGATGCCCCTTACCAAAACCTGATGAATGATATAATTATGTAAGGCCGAGAAACTTTACAAATGGGATTGGGATGTTCGATTCCTTTGCACACACACAGAGAGTAAGAGAGGGAGAGAGGGGGGGGGGGGAAACGAAAAGGAAGTAATAGCAAAGAGAGAGCAATCTTGTATTTTCTGCAAAAGATCCTTTGTTCCATTTAGAGACGTTTGTGATTCTTTTATCTTTGTCATGTTTTGTTGGAGCTAAGATTTTCCTTTTTATGTGACTATGTTGCTAAGTTCTAATCTTTTGGTGTTCACTTTTACGCTCTCTATGATCTGCCCGTCTGAATGTAGCCTGCATAAAATGTCAGAGATTCAAAAAGGTTAAGAACTGGTTCACCATCCTAGAATGGAGTAGCAAGCCATTTTCATCTCATCAAGCATCTAAAAGTCTTAAGAATATTTTTTTCCCAGTCGGCCAGTTAACTCCGCCTGGTCGAGTTTTCGACTTGCCGGTCCCAAGCCCGGGTAAAGGAGGAGGGTTGCGTTAGGTTGATAGGCAGTGTCTCTGTATAAAAACAAATAAGATACACAATATTGTGCAAATTATAAAAGAATTAAGTTAATGATCCAATTAATGAAGCTCTAAAGCAGGTGATTAAGAAAAGACTTCACAAAGAGACTGGTATATCTGAAAATCAATTTGTATTTATGCCGGAAAGGTTAACGAGAAGGTTATTCATATCTTGAGAAGATTAATGGAGAGATATCAAGAGAAAAAAAACGTACGATAAAGTCCCACGAGAGATACTGTGGAGAGTGTTTGAAAAGAAAGATGTTAGAGTAGTATATGCAAAAGGTATTAAAGACATGTATGATAACAGGATGGCAAGAGAACTCTAGGAAACTAAGCTCAAAGTCCTCTATTATAGTGGGTTTACACCAAGGATTTGTATTTAGTCCATACTTATTTGCTTTAATTTTAGACGAGCTGACTCGACACATTCAAGACAAAGTTCCTTGGAGCATGTTATTTGCAGATGACATTGCTTTGGTGGATGAGACCAGTGAACGAGTCAATGTTATGCTGATATGTTGGCGGAAGACACAAGAAAAAAGGTATCAAATTGAGTCGAAAGAAAACATAGCATATGAAATTTAATTTTAGCAACAAAAAAACGACCTTGGGACCTTATGTGAAACTAGGAGACCAATAGATTCACCTGAGTGAGAGTTTTAGGTATTTATGATCTATGCTATAGACAGATGGAGGAATTAACAAGGATGTGAATCACATGGTATAGTCGAGGTGGTGAAAGTGGAGAAGTATGTTATATCTTTTTTATGATAGGTATTTACCTTTAAATCTTAAAGAAAAGTTTTACGTGACGACAGTAAAACCTACAATGCTATACGGATCCGAATGTTGAGCAGTCAATTATGAGCATGAGCATAAAATGCGAGTGGCAGAAATCAGAATGTTAAGATGGATGTGTGGGTATAGAAGAAAATATAAAATAAGAAATGAACATACAAGCAGAAAGGTTGGGTGGCTTTTATAAAAAAGAAGATTAGGGAGTCAAGGTTAAGATGGTTTATGCATGTGGAAAGGCGTCTTACAGATGCATCTGTTAGGCGGTGCAAGACAATAAATGAGGTGCATGTTAAACGTGGGAGATGATGACCAAAGAAGACATAGAGAGAAAAAATAAGAAATGATATGACTTATTTGACAATTAAAGAGCATATAGTTAGTGATAGAGCACAATGGAGACTGTTGATTCATGTAGCCGAAATCATATAGAATGTATAAGATTTAAGTACGAATTTTATGTGCTTAGTCCGGAATCATAGTTGTTATGATATGATATTTTCGGAAGAGACGTATTCTATATGTCGATTATTATGCATTAGGTACTAAGAGACACAAAAAGAGGGTAGGATTTAGGCTACAACTCAAAAAAAATTAAACTAATAATAATAAATAAATAAAGTGCAAGAAAAAATGATGGATAAATATAGCTTATCCCATCTAATAGGAAAAATGCTTGAGTGTTAGTTGTTGTAGTGGGTCAGTTACCTCAAACTCCTATATTTGATTTTTTCTTTCAGAATACTTGTTTGCATTCTGACGTCTGCCCAACTTGTTCTGGACTTATCAAGCAAAAAGTAGGTAATCTGTATAGTTACTTGTTACTGACCATGCTAAATAAACGTTCCAGGCTGTCACACTAATTGCTTCATATTTGCAAGTTCCCTTACGTTACCCTTTGCGATTGGGAGGGTCTCGGTCACATATTCGTGATTATGCTCCCTCAATTGAACCTTCATCATCAGACCCCACGTCTAATTCTTCAACTCCAACAAATACGAAGCCAGTGGAATTTCCTCTCTTTTTAGAAGGCCAAGACTCAACAAGAGCTGCTTATGGAGTATTTTTGCTCAATAAGGTTTGTTTTCTGGATTGCTGTTCATTTCACATTGATTCAGTTAAGGTTTTAGGCAACGACTTCCCTTTTATCAGCTCTTGATTCTATGCCGTGCTTTGTTCGCAACTCTTTCCCCTTAATACTCTGTTGCTATGTAGTATGTTTCTTGCTAGATCTTTGACATGCTCTAGGTCTTCTTTTTTTTTTTTGTAAGTACATGCTCTAGATCTTTGACATGCTCTAGGTCGTTTTGGAGTAGCATCAATTTTATGATTATTTTCTTGGATGTGTTGCAGTTTTCTTTTTCTTTTAATCTTTTTTGGCCGGATCATTTTCCATAGAATAAAGCAAAATTATTCATTAAATTGTATATGCTTCTTGTAATGCGAAGTAGCAGTTGATCGACGCAATACTTGATGCAGTTTTCATTATAGGTTATCCGGAAACATCTGTTCCGACACTAGTTAATGTTGAGTACATTCGACTGCCGACTGGATCATGCCTCAGGCAACAGATACTTGGCGGTGCAACATTTCGGAAGTGGAAAGCCTGGGTGGTTTTCTTCGGGGTTTGATGTGCATGGGTAGGGGAGCAAATTATATTTATATAAATATTGTAGTCAAAGAAGATAGCGATCAAGGGTAGCAAGTCTTTGACATGTGAAAATAAATTTAAATGATTCTAAGAAGCCCTTGTATTCTCTGTTTTATGTTATACCCCTTGATTTTGGCTTTCTTGATATAATATGATGCAAGGGATTGTAAAAGGGCTGGTCTTTAGCGTACAGGATTAACCAGACTAATTGATATCTTACATCAGTACATGGAACGTATGTCTCCGAATCGATACCTTACATCAGTACATGGAACATATATGTGTCTCTGCTGTCTATACGGCAGCTTTTGATTATGTCCCTGAATTGCTTTATGAGGGCTCATAGGCACCCTATTTCAGTTTATACTCTGTTGGGCCTCCAAGCTTTATTTATGGTTCTTGATCCTTCCATGGATTGCCGGCATATTCTCTCATTCTTTTATTTAATCATATTTGGTTGCCTTTCAACTTGGAATGTGCCTTAGTCTGCACGTCTTTTTTCTTTCCCCTTATTTTAGTTCTGTAAGCAGTATTGTACAAGTTATCATCCTGATTTTCCAGTAAGATCTTCAGATTCCGGCTAACTTCAGTTTCAATCTTGATTTGGATCTTGTACAATTTATTTTCCTTTCTCTGTTTAGTTGTGTCCTTGTTTATCTATTCGTTTTCGGATTCCAAGAGATACTGCAAGCACAAGACAATTATGTTACTTGTATGTTTCTTAGAGTAGACCAAAATGAAGAGATCTTTCTCACCTGTTGCTGCAGGACCTAGAGCAGCTTCTGAATTACATTGGTGTCAAGAGTCTAGGGCCGCGGCACGTCTTGGCCAATCTAAAGGAACTTCTGAAAACTATTCTTTCACCAGAGTACGTAGACACATGATTAGGCATATCTTCTATGTTTTGTATATGAATATTTGATATTCACATTGTTAGGCGTGCGTTTCGCTTTAGATAAAAGTTATGATGCGGAACTGAAACAGTGGCCTTATGAATCTTGGAAACATTGGTAAGAATCCAATGGCCGAACAGAAAGGTGCGAATTTTTTAGGTGCAGCACCTTGTAGCAGATGTATGTATCAACCCTTTGCCTGGATTATTGTATTAATGCAGATGTATCCCATTGTTAGCAATCCTTGATAATATCATAGACACAATCCCACATAATTATGAATGATTTTTGTACTTTCATTTACACTGTATGTAACCTGGAGGTCCAGTATTTCCAGCAATACTGAACCCTCTAGAATGGCAGTACCATCCTGGCTGGTTTGAGTGGTAAATCGGGCATATCATACATGATTTTATATGATTGAACAGTTTTTAAAATGTAACATTATATGTCAGAAGGTCTAGGCAAAGAGTGCTCTGTTAGAATACATGTCAGTATGATGTTCCCCCAAACGGCACTTATCAATGAAGGTTCAACCATCACCATACTGAGTATATTACAACGACAGCAAAAAGTTATCGTTAGGGTCTGGGGAGGGTGAAAGGTAGACAAACAATACTTCCATCCCAGAGAATAGAGAGTTTGCTTTTAGTGAGACTTCCGGTTTTATATGTACATGCATAGATGACACAATAATTTGTCAGCAAAGATTCATGTTGTGCTAAGAGAGATGGTTAGGAATTTGTATGTTTTTTAAACCCGAGTGTGATGTGGCTTGCACAGGGAAAAATAGATTGTGGTTCTAATTTTTTGGGCTGACAGCATCCTTGTCCTATACATTATGCAGTCCTTTAAGGACTCGGTGCTTAACCGTGTCCATATGCTAGTTGAGACCGATGGGGCTTAGGTCAACACGACTATAAATATAATAGACAGTCATCAATTACAAACAAGGCTTCTACACAACAACACACGGTAAAATAAAAAACCAAAGATACCGGTTGGTGTTGGCCAGAGGATTGGGGATTGAGTAGTCTCGTCTACATTGTTGCTATTGGCGAGAGGATGAGGGGAGACATTCAGGTTACAGTCAACCAATTTGGTTTTATGCCAGGATGGTCAACTACGGAAGCAATACACATCTTAAGAAGATTGATAGAGAAGTATAGGGAGAAGAAGCGCGATCTACATATGATTTTCATCGATCTTGAAAAAGCGTATGATAGTGTACCACGTAGTCTAAACTGGGATAGTATGGATGCAAAAGGGGTTCCTATAAAGTATATAGACATAATTAGGGATATGTATGATAGGACGAAAACAAATGTTCGTACGCCTGTGGGGAATACTGACTTCTTTTCGGTAGAGGTAGGCCTCCATCAAAGGTATGCGTTAAGCCCATTTCTTTTCGCAGTTGTCCTTGATGAGTTGTCAAAACCGATCCAGGAGTCAGTTCCGTGGTGTATGCTTTTTGCTGATGATATTGTATTAGTCGCAGAGAGTAGACATACCCTGAGTATGAGACTAGAGCAGTGAAGAGATGTTTTAGAGAGAAAAGGCTTACGGATTAGTCGCTCTAAGACCGAGTATCTGCATTGCGACTTCAGCGGCACAGCTGACGGTGAGAATAGACATGTCACCATCGAGGGTCAGGTGGTACCACAGGTAAGTAAGTTCAAGTACATAGGGTCAGTTGTACAGCATGATGGAGACATAGATAGTGATGTAGCACACCGAGTTCATGTAGGCTGATATAGATGGAGGGCAGCCTTAGGGGTGCTGTGTGATAAGAATTTTCGAACTAAATTAAAGGGAAAATTTTATAGGGTGGCAGTGCAGCCGGCAATGTTATATGGATCAGACTGCTGGGGCATCAAGAGGCCCCAGTCACAAAAGATGGAAGTGGCAGAGATGAGGATGCTGAGGTGGATGTTTGGGCATACAAGGTTAGACCGGATCAGAAATGAGGTATTTCGGAAAAGATTAGGTGTGACTAGTATAGCAGATAAGGGAGGGAAAACTGAGATGGTTTGGGCATGTCAAGAGGAGACAGATAACGGTGCCTATCAGAACAGTCGAAAGCGTCACTGTAGAAGGGAAGAGGAGTAAAGGTAGGCCCAAACTGGCTTGGGATGAGCGGATTAGGCATGATCTATTAGATTTGCACCTCTTCGAGGACATGTTCCAGGATAAGAGTTCATGGAGGCAGATGATTAAGGTTAACGAGGTTTAGACAAGATATAATGACACCTTAGAGTATACTTAGGGGCTTAGATAGTATGTACGCTTTAGGTGGATTTTTGCACTTTTTTGGTTTTGTTTTTTATCTTTACATTGCATTTGATGTTCATATACACATTTATGACCATTTTCATATCGGGAGCTTCGTATTTGTATTTACTGAATTTTATCACTAACACACTAGCACGTCATATTTCTATTACTGTGTCATTTATGCAGGTACAGCCAAAGCCAGGGGTCTCACTGCAAGCAAACTCTTAATCCCTAGGGATAGAGGTATTGTTTGCCTGCCGCTCACCCTCCCCAGACCCTAACGATAGTTTTTGTTGTCGTTAGGATATACTGGGTATGATGATGATGATCCAAGGTCGTCTACACTTTCTATTAGCGATTTATTTGCGAACCGTCTAAAATGAACCGTGCATGGATATCAACATATTGAATTTAGAAGGGACCCCTCTCCTGCCCACCCCCACCCCACCCCACCCCATTTAAGGTCAAATTTGCAGTCCTTTCAGAGGTGGTGGTGCATGGATGCTGCACAGAGAATCACCAGACACTCCAAATTGCTGGTCCCAGGTCCAGAATTCTTTAGACCCTGGACTTATTCTCTTTGCTTATGATAATACTTATAAGAAAAACTGTGTATTTGTCTTGGGGGCATTTGTGGTCATCCATGGCAATGTCTAGCATCTGGCAGCGATACGAACAATGATAAAATAACATTTGGGGGGGGGGGGGGGGGTAAAGGGGGCAAGAAAAGAATCCCCATCAACCAAAAAGATGAAAATGCTGTTTCCTTGGACATGCTTTAGAATTGTTCGCTATCATGTTTCATTTGTATCCTTTGATTCTTACTCCACTGTCCAGCCACTTTTATTCTTAGCCAGTTTTGCATTTCTTTGGACGGGTACGGAAGAAAGTCTTAGGGGGCAGTTTGGTGGGGGTTTCCCATTAAGGGTATGAGTTTGGAGGAATCCAAACTCATAAAGGTTGTTTGTTTGAGGAAATGGGGGTATGAGTTTCGATTTGATATATAAATATTTGGTAATAGATATCGTTTTTTGATATAATAGCCTCTTGTCTATTAATATGGGAGAATGAGGGCTATCAACGCCGCCGGCCGCTCATTGTTCCAGTCGGTCAAATTTTTTCAGCCATTTTTTCGGCCGGCTACATTCGATACTCATTTCAGTTCTAATACGTTATAAACATCATCAATGTCTATCATATCCATTCTCACTTCAATACCAAACAGTTATCACTTTTACGCCTAAATTTATATACTCCAAACACATACACTATTATACCCATTCCGATTCTGATTCCGATACTAAGTAAGAAACAAATGCCACCTTAGTAGCATTATGTTTAGATGAATCACGTATTCAGGATGTCTCATTTTCGACCATGCAAAGCGGTGAGGACTCTCTAGTGGCACTCAATATACCATCACATGCAATAGCTAGCAAAAGAGAAGTTCTGTACCGTTATTCTTTAGGTCTCATTTTCATGCAGTTTATAACTTTATGGAATTCAAACCCTATTCTTCTGTCCGTTGTTCAAAAAAAAAACATAAACTTGGTCAGTTGAGTTCTTGAACCAAACAGCTCGCGAACTGTTCGAGTTCGGTTCGTGTTCGTTCGGTAATTATTTGTTAATGAGTCGAATTGGAACATATATATGGATTCGTTTAATTAAACGAGCTAAACTATTCGCAAACTATTCGGTTCGTTTAAACTGTTATAAGGTTATCATGCCGAACTCAAACTAATTTTAAAGTTTGTTTAGCTAAACGAACCGAGCTGAACAGTTTGTTTAATTAAACAAATCCGAATTCGAAAATCTAGTATTCGGTTCGGCTCGGATCGTTAACACTCCTATTGGACAGCAATTCAAACCCGATTCCTTTGAATTGCTAAATTATTCTTGGTCAACTATTATAAAAGTAAGGGGTTCATTGGACCGAGGCCAACATTTTATACCCGATGACTCGATGTAGCAAAAAAAGCATCAAGTCTAGTAACACTATGTACAAAAATAAAACAAGATAGTTGATTCTTCTTTCTCCTTTCTTTTTTTGTGGTCTTTTTTCTCAATCCTATGCAATTCCGCCGCACAAACAGAGTATGATCAGCACCTTCAACTCTTAAGAGAGGACGTTGATATGAAGAAAATCGATGAATAAGGTAAATAGCTTTTGTTTGTAGCTGTTTAGATCTTTGTCTGTAATTTTTCATTGTATTATAATGATCAACATTTAAATAGAATGTCATTTTTCCCCAATTCTCTTGAGTTCGGTTTTTCTTTTTTGCTCAGCCGTTCTTTCGTTTAGTTTCTGACTTGCTGACTGTTCACCAAAAAAAACTATAAAAGGTAATAACTTCACAAGTACAATCCCATCGGCCTTCTAAGTTTAATTGAACAGCGGAATAGAATAATAAAAAGCGCAAAATTTTAACAAATTCTCGCAAGTAAAAAGACCTCACTCTCTTGAGGCAGAGCCGAGGAGATAAGAAAACCTTGAAAATAAAATACAAATTTTGAGCGATTTTCATAAGTGCGGCCACCTCGAGTGATTTAAAATAGAGCTGAAGCTGAATAATAAGCCACTTGACTTGAACCTGTAATCAATTTCATGCTCCAAGTATAATCACTTCGGGTCTCCAAAGCTAGATTAAATAAAAAAATGTAAAAATTTACTAATTTTTGCATAAATAATTTCCACCTCAACATATCTACATTGGGGCCGCAAAGGCTTGATGGGGTGCGTCCTAGCATAGCTCCCTGAAACATAGTCTAATACTAAACTAAACTAGGTTTCAAGTTCAGAAAACCTGTTCTGTTACGTCAGAAATTTGTCTCATTATTGACTCTTGTCTGAATTGAGAAGACTTGTTATGTCATGAAACCAAAAACTTTTATCTTGCTAATAACTCTTGTCAGAGTTGAGAAGACTGATTTCGTTGAGTCTTGCCAATTAGAATTGTACCCACTGTTGAGGCATAATGACTAGTCGGGGGCCCGCCGAGGTCAAGTGCGAAAAACTTCTTACCGTTTTTATCCTCTTGTGGATGTCACCCAGACTTACTAAGTGTCAGAAAACCTGTCTTGTGTCCACCGTTGAGGCATGCACAAAATATGTTGTAGCTAATCCCCTTGTCGCGGTCACCCAAACCTGCAGAATGTTGGGAAACCTGTCTCATGTCCAATTTTGAGACGCTGTGGCTGCTCAGCCCTGCTAAGGCACATAGCTGAGGACCTATCTTGAGTACATTCCATTGTGCTCAAGATATTTCTACGTTGAAATAATGAAACAAAAAAGAATGCACAATTTTTACTTGATCTTTTTTTGAGATAAAATTTACAAGTATTATACATGAAAAGACTTCATATTCGATACATGCCAACTTTATGCCAAAGTTCCAGCTAGAACTTATAACTTGTAAGTTCTGGAGGAAAGAGTGTTGATGACACGATATGGGTCTTCCTATTTTGAGTCAAACTTGCGTGAAAGACCAACCTGACTCGGATGAGATCATAGCAGGCAAAAAGGGAGGCCAAAAATGAGGCCTCCTATCATAACCCGCCACGTGTTAAAAAAAAGCCATTTATTAAATTTTTTTTTTCAATCCCTTACTAATTTTAACACATGGCGGGTTATTATAGGAGACCTCATTTTTGACATCCTTTTTTGCCTGCTGTGATCTCATTCGAACCTGACTTGCATCATTTTTTCGAAGAACGAGGTCAATGAACCAAAAAATGGAGTACCCCAAATCTTTCACCGCAACAAACACTTTCATGGGACAATGTTTTCTTATCCATGAAAAATAAATATTCTCTCTTTTTTTTCTTTATAAGAAGATACTAAGGGGTTACACGTTCACCTAATTCAAGCATCAATTTTTCGAGATTGAATATTTTAAAAAATTTTATTTGAGCTGGAAAACGATTTAGGTGTGTTCCGATGTGAAGCTTGAACTCAAACAAACATATTTCAAACAAAATTAAAACATTTTCTATTTTAAATATTATAGGCACAATTAAAAATATTTGTTTTTAACTGATTATCATTAAATCATTGTTATTTTTGAAGAAAAACTATTATCATTTGAATAATGTCGGTTAACATGTCTAAATTATTTTTCAGTATCAAAGATATACACTAGTATTAAAAACAAACAAAAGACACATCATTTCCATATAATTTTTTAAATTTAAATATGTTCATGGGCTATAGATTTGATCATTAATATGTGTAAGATTGGCTTGTTGACTATACGAGTCGAATCCAATTTCACCTAGAGGTTTATCAAACCAAACTAACCAAGAAAAAAATATGAGTCCAAATGGATCAATTTACGAGCCACTCAGTTCATTTATACATTTGAATCCGCCTTATTTTGAAATATTTTACTCCCTATATTCGAAAACTATTTACACACATGTTCAAATACGTTTTTGGTCAAACAACATTTAAAATCAAATTATCAAAATATTTTACTTATTATTTATTAAAATTTGATCCGATATAAGGACTATCTTGATAAACTATTCTATGAAATATTTTAAATATTTTTGACCGATAAATAGAAGAAATAAGTATTTATTAAGAAAATGGAAACATAACTTGCATGGAAAATAGAGGATACCCCACAAAATCCTACGCCGGACCGACTTCCATAAATTTCCATTATTTATTTTACACAAGACAAAATAAAAAGACCAACTAATCAGGGACTCTGATGCCCACTGTTTTTGATCCACCATTCCTTTCGCAGTATCTGAAAGACTGAAATTCAGGTCCTTACAAATCGTCTTTTTCTGATGCCTTCATTCTAATCCTCTCCGTTTCAGAAAAGGAAATTGTCCTTGTCAAATTGTGTAGGGCAATCTTTTTAAAAAAAATTTGGAGAGGAAGAATCGAACTCGAAATGGGGAGAAATTCTATTCAGACTTGAAGGTTTTTGGCTTTTTTGGACGTTATTTAATCTTCAGTTAAAGATTTTTGGATTTGCTGGACGTTCTTTGATCTTCAGTTTTAATTGGAGTATGCTATTCGCCGCCGATTACAAGGCGGAGGCCGGAGTCTTTATCGGTGATCACAAAGGCAGTCCACCGCCTGCTATCAATGGCCTGTGAGTTTCTCATTGTCTATTTTTTTTTTTCTTTTTTTCTTTGCCCCAAAGCAAACGATAGACTCTTAAGTTAATGCACCTTTTTCTTATGTGCTTCGTCTGAGACATGCTGAACGATAATCCACCCGTAAAATCTATTTGGGGATCCGTGAAAATCACCGCCAATATTTCACTGCAATTGATCCGTGAAAATCACCGTCAATATTTTACTGCAATCAGAATTCGATTCCTATGTAAATACTCTCTCTTTTATTCGTGTTTACTTCTTCAAACGCCATACCTTCTTTTCTTTCACCGCCTATCTCCCACCCTTACCCTTTCGTGATCTCCACTAAAGCCATAATCTAAACCTTAAAATTTATTTTCATCGCAATTTTCGCTCTTCAGGCCGCATCCTTTCTGCCGGATTGATCTCTTATCTTTTAGCTCAATAAATTTCTTCCTCTTGCCAATGTATCTCCAGGTAATTCTTTTTTTTTGTTTCTCTTTCTGATATATGAATCCGGCTTTGATTGCACTCTGTCGGCAACCAGATCGCTAACGCGTATAAATTCCGTAAATTACGCCGCTTGTTGGGAATTTGGTGTTCTGTTTAATCAAGTTTTGGTTATTGTGTTTAATCGAATTTCATCTATTTTAGGTTCTATTTAATCGACCTTTAGCCTTTCTATTGGTGGAGTCTCCATTCATAATGTCAATATTGGTTGTATAAATGCACCAAGCTTGAAAGACATTATTGAAAGATAAGTATGCAGAAATAAGAATACCAAACCGAGGTGCTAAGCCAAGGTAAAGACGGAAGTAAAGGAGTGTCAAGCCGAGGTGCGAAGCAGAGGTAAAGACAGTCGGGCTAAGGAGACGAAGTGCCGAGCTAAAATATGCCGTGCCGAGGTGACAGGATGCAGTCCCGAGGTGACAGGATGCAGTCCCGAGGTGACAGGACGAAGTGCCGAGCTGAAATATACAGGGCTGAGATGAAAGGATGCAATGACAGAGTGACGTGATAAAGAGTCGAGATGATATAGTGCCGAGCCAAAATGAGAAATGCTGAGTTGAACTAAAATGAGTAGTGTCGAGGTGATAAAGTGGCTGAGCTGAAGGATAGAATGCCAAGTCGAAGTGACGAAGTGAAGTCACTAAAAATATGAACAGCAATGATGGGATGCCGAGCTGATGAGACGAGGTGAAGGCGAAGGAATGGACAAGTCGATGTACCGAGCTGTGCTAAGCACAATAACAACAAAGCAGAACAAGGATATTGACAGCGACAACAAAAAGACAGCACTGCCGAGCTAAAATAACTTAGGACAATACAAAGGTCTCGGAGGTAGCACTGAAGAACAGATCACTAACACAGCTCGGATAATACAAGAAAAGGGGAAAATATGTATTTATACGAATACACTGTATATATTTATACATTCACTAGCTCAATGGATTAAAAAATTAATTTGTTGTAAATAGAATATAGCCATTAGAAAGCCGTTGGCAACTTGAGGTTTCTTACCTCTTTCCAAGCCTTATAAAAGGCAAAACTAATGTACATTTGAAGGTGAAGAAGTCTGAATAAATTTTACAGTTCAGCCTCCAATTCAAGCTCTTATATTTTACAATACACGCTTTCGTATTTTACAATATGTGCCTCTGAATTCCTACACTTTCCTGACGGACTTATTGCTTTCCGGGTATCTAGCTGCTGAGTTATGCCTTTCATGTGTTTCATTAATTGCTAGCTCGAAATTTTATATTTTTGTTTGTGGAATTTTTTGTTTTCTAGGGTGCAAAAGGATGTACCCCAACCTCGCGAGCCTCAGTGTCCAGTCCATGAGCTGAATCTGTTGTTTTCTTGGTTTGCAGGTGACTTGAAGATGGCTGTCCTGATTTCTAAAGGTGATGGCTTAAGTGGCCATGCTAATCGTGGAATTGGGATGCTAAGGAGAATGCCAAGTAATGTGGCTGGATTAACTCGAAGAAGGAAACTTGTCTTAAGCTGGGAAGATGATGATGAGGAGGAAAATATAGGATTGTCCTTGAAAAGAGATGGGATGATTGCTCAGAACGAAAAGCTTTCCGAGGGGACAGGAAATTTGAAAACTTTGAAAAAGCCAAGGACTCCTTTGAACAATACCTGGGATGGTTATTCAAGGGGATTGGAAGTAGCTGAGCAATCCAAGTTCTCTGGTAATGAATTTTTTATTGAAAACAAAAGTGCGGCTAACAGTTGCAATATATCAAACAGGAAGAGAAAGAGAAGTCCTCATGATGAATGTTCCACAATTAGGAGCATTGGCGAAGTATATAAAGCAGAAGAGCACAAGGAGATGAAGCAAAGTATTTCTGGTAAAGGTCTCACAAAAGAACGAGGAATCGTGGAGTTATATAAATTGGAGGAGCACATGAAGGTAAAGGCTAGTGTTTATAGTAAAGGTCTTAGAAAAGAACGAGGACTCAAGGATCTACATGATACGGAGGAGCAAAAGGTCAAAGAAGAGGTGGCAAATGGGAGAAAATATGGGAAATCTAAGCGGACACTGTACCAGAAAAGAAAATCCCAGAAGATTTGTGCAAATTCAAAGAAGAAAAATGCGCATGTGCCTAAGTTATCCACCATTTTAATTGAGGATAGTGATGAATCTAACAGAAAGTTGAGAACATCAAGCTGTAGGGAAGATATCCTGGAAACTGATGAAGTTCGAAGCTCAGTTAACAGAAGAACGTCAAAAGGGCATCGCACTGCCTCTAATAAAAACCATTTTGACCCTAACTTTTTTGTGGGAGATTGGGTAGACGACGACGAAGATGATTTGGTTTCACTGTTCAAAGAAAGGGAAGGAAGTCATGATGACATGAATTCTGTTGGGACAGAGTTGAGCAACGTAGATTCTTTTAAGTCCAACACAATTCTGCAGGATATCACAAGGAAAAGTGGTTCTGTTGAGTCAACTTCCTCTAGGTCATCTCCTACTTCAGCTTCATCATCTTTGACGCAGTCTTCAAAGACTGTGAGGAGAAGTGCAGATATGTCAACCAGCTGCAACACAAATGTAAACTCAGCTTTTTGCTGCCTACTGAATCATTTTCAGTATTAAGGATGTAATCACTGAAAAAGTTGCTCAATGCAGGTACGCAAATATTTATCTTGCCATCAGTGTCAAAGGAAAGATAGGCGGACAGTTGTCCCTTGTACAAAGTGCAAAGAGTTAGTGTACTGTATACAGTGCATTAGGCAATGGTGAGTCTGATGCCTCTTTTCCTTTCAAGTTGATGTCAAAGTTACAGCTCTTATTCTTTTATGTTTCTATCTCATACTTGTAATAGGTACCCTAATCTTTCTGAAGAGGAAGTTTCAGAAACCTGTCCTTTCTGCCGAGGAAATTGCAATTGCAATTTGTGCTTACACTCAAGTGGCACATCTAAGGTTTGTCTGCTCTGTTCATTTGTATAATGTGCCTTTTTTCCTTAACCCTTCCTTTTTTTTTTTGGTTCTTTTAACTTCTCCCAGTATTGTTGCCTGATTCCATATTTTGTGAACGTTATAGACGTCCGAAAGGAATCTTACTCATGATGAAAAAGTTCAGGACCTTTACTACTTCACAAGTAAACTTTTACCCTTCCTGAAACAAATTCATCAAGAACAAGTGGAGGAGATGCAAATGGAGGCTTCTATTCAAGGTATGTATGCTCAGGATTACAAGGAAGAAAACCATTGATGTTACCTTACTCTTGAAACGATGAACAATTCTCCTTGTACAGGAATATCAACTCAGTCAATAGACGTGAAGCAGGATAATTATTACGGTGACGAGCGTGTCTACTGGTGTGTTGTCATTCGATCCAGTAATGCTTATTACTGTACTATCATTTATTCAACTATTAACTTCCTTTCTTTTCTTTTTTGTTTTGATCAGTGACCATTGCTCAACCTCTATAATTGATCTGCATCGGAGTTGTCCAAGCTGTTCGTATGAACTATGTCTTGCCTGTTGTCGTGAGTTTCGCAGGCATGGGTGTCTAGAAGATGCCGACAAAGCACCTCTCCGTTTCTTGAACAGAGGCAAAGATTACATGCATGGTGGAGATCCGCAGCAAGAATTTTGTTGGGTGGAGGGTTCAAGTGATCAGATTCGACAGCCTATTAAATGGATTTCCATGGATTATGGTATTATCAGATGCGCTCCAGTAGAAATGGGTGGATGTAGCAGTTGTGCACTAGAGCTTAAGTGTCTTCTTCCACAAAATTGGATCTCGGGTTTGGAAGAAAGAGCCGAAAGAATACTAAAGAAGTGCAATATTCTTCACGCATTTTCTTGGCCTATTTCGCATGAAACTGACCCTGAAAAGGTGCATAAAGCATCTTTTAGAGAGGGCTCTGGTGACAATTACATATACTGTCCTGACTCAAGAGAACTAAATGAGGAGTCACTTTTCCATTTTCGTAGTCACTGGGGTAGAGGTGAACCAGTGATTGTTAAGAACGTCCTTGAGCGGACTAGTGGATTAAGCTGGGAACCGATGGTCATGTGGCGTGCATTATGTGAACATGTGGATGCTGGTGTCAGAACCAAAATGTCAGAAGTAAAAGCTATCGATTGTCTGGCTGGTTGCCAGGTAACGTTTACTGTTTGTCTAATAACTGTTCCTTTCTCTTTGTCAATTAGCTTTCTGTAAAAAATAATTAATAGTAAGTAAATAAATAAAACACAATTTGCTATTCACTCTTCAAGTCATTGTAGATTGATTCATGTTTCATGTTGAAACGAAATATCAGGTTGATATAAGTACCCGTAAATTTTTTAGAGGTTATACACAAGGGAGAAGCTACGAAAACCGTTGGCCTGAGATGCTGAAACTTAAGGACTGGCCTCCATCTGACAAATTTGAAGATCTCTTACCACGTCACTGTGATGAGTTTATTTCCGCATTGCCATTCCCAGAGTACACCGACCCTAGAGCTGGTTTTTTGAATGTGGCTACAAAGTTGCCGGAGAGTATTTTAAAACCTGATCTTGGTCCAAAGACTTACATAGCTTATGGGTTCCAGGAGGAACTTGGAAGAGGAGATTCTGTGACTAAGCTCCATTATGATATGTCAGATGCGGTATGTGTTTAATGTATCAACATTCTCTTCTAAGCTTTTATTTTGCGCTTGTTCGTGTCAGATAAATATATTGCAGGCTCATTTTACATCGAGCTTTGCAAGAAAAGATTTAGGTCAAAACCTTTCCTCGTGACTTCTAGTAGAGAAACAATAATTACTGAATTAGTTCTGTATTTGAATCAAATCACTATGACATCGTTGTAAAGTTGGCCTTTAACCATAAAAAACAGCCTACGGTCTTTATTACAACTGTTGCTTCTTGTTCATCATACGCGTTCTCTTCACCAATTATCTGCATCCCATGCTTATTGAAACACCTCTCTTGTTTCAAAAAGTTAAAAAGTGTAGCCCCTCCCCTAATGTTCCAGAAGTTGTGTTTCTGTGGGTTTTGAGTGCTTATAAGCTAACGTACAAGTGCTAAACTGATCCAGGTCAATATTTTAACTCACACGGTAGAAGTTCCATTGAGCGACGAACAAGGCTCTGCGATCTGCGAGTTGAAGAAAAGGCATAAAGTTCAAGATGAAAAGGAATTGTCTGAAAGGCCGGAGAGTCTAGCAGATCCCAACATTGACAGAAATGCTGAGAGTCAACAGAACTATACATCATCTTCTGGATGCACAAAAGACGAGTCGGCTTATTTGTCAGATAATGGAATCAATTCAGGGTATAAGGCGTCTTCAGACCATTTAAATGAAAGATGCGGTGCTCTATGGGACATCTTCAGGCGGGAAGATGTGCCCAAGTTGAAAGAGTATCTAGTAAAGCATTCGAAGGAATTTAGGCACACATTCTGTTGTTCTGTCGATCAGGTTAACGTCATTACCTAATTTTAAAACTGAATATGGACTTTCTATTGAAATATAAGCTGTAATTTGCCATTGGGCAGGTGGTGCATCCTATTCACGACCAGTCCTTCTATCTTACCTTGGAACACAAAAGAAAGCTCAAGGAAGAATACGGTATGTGGTTTACATTCATTTCCTTATTTTATAACTTAAATTTAATTCTAGTGCTTGACCCAAAAAAGACACTTTTTTAGGTATTGAACCTTGGACTTTTGAGCAAAAACTAGGTGATGCAGTTTTCATTCCTGCTGGATGTCCACACCAAGTTCGAAATCTCAAAGTACGTAACTCACTAAACCTAGCACTTTATAGTGTTCAGCGAACGCTTAGTTCTAATCTTGTTGTGGAAAGTTATGTAACCAACCATCTTATATTTCCTGCATTGTGCAGTCATGTACAAAGGTTGCTGTAGACTTTGTTTCTCCTGAAAATCTGGAGGAGTGCATCCGGCTCACAGAAGAGTTGAGGAAACTTCCAAGAGGACACAAGTCGAAGGAGGACAAGCTAGAGGTAATGAATCTATTCACCACTCATGAAAGGATATCAAACCTGATAATCATATTTACCAGTTCCCATTATCTGTTTCTTTTTATAGAATCATATCTAAACACTTCATCGAGTAACAAAATTCTAAAAGATATCCAGCCTCCAAAATTGTCGCAGTTGGACAAAAAACTAAAAGGGAAAAAGTTTCGATTTATTTTAATTATAAATATTATAAAAAAAATGACTTGCAAATTAGTGCACACGTAACAAAGCGTGTACAAAGCCTCCTACTTTTCAGCAAAAATGCTGGGATGTACACATATATTAACATAATTATCCTAATTAGTTTTATTTATATATATATGTTTTTGTAATTAGTTTTATTTATATATATTCTCTCATGAGTTGGCAAAATATTTGATGTTGTCAATAATATTCTGGGTTCGGCTACGAGCTCGTGCTCATGACATGGCCCTTCTTGAGCTTTTGTCTGAAGACCGGCATGGTCTATTCAAGTTGTGTTGGCACACCAGAGAGCTGTGAATCATTTGCTGCTTAGTCGTGCAGCAAGTTGAGATTGTTTGCCATCATGTAAAGACCGGTGGTATTCCCTTTCTAAGGATGCATTTGGTTGTTAATTCTGATGTCGGCTATTTGGATTGGGCTTAGAGATCTAGCTCAATAAGCTGCATGGCGTGACTTGGTATCCAACTTGCTAGCTCGATTTCAGATCAGCCTCCAATTTTGGCTGTCTGGGGCTCTAGCCCAATAAGGTCCATATGGACTTGAATTTTCTGATTCGGTAATGCCATCCTGCCAAAACAAGAGGAGACCATGCTATATCAAGATGAGCAGCTTTGGTCGGCCTTCCTGTTGGAATATTCTATATATTTTGACTTAATTAGACATTGAATGTGGTCTTCCACTATTTTGGGGGTAATTTCGGTTGGCACCTTTAATGTACCGATTTGGTGCATTAAGAGGGTAACGGTTTGGGGAGTATTTTTGGGTGTTTATTTTTGGTGTAAATGTAATGCTTGATTATAGGAAGTTTTTATGGTAGGAGGATAGAATTGAATCCCTTAATTTATGGGGATTGATAGGCCCTATTAATTGTATATAGTTACCATAGAAGGATAAGGTGATTGTATGATGATTGTATTGAATTAATGAGAATACAATAGTTGATTCTCTTCTCAAAAATATCCTCTCAAAAACCGGCCACCGTCGGCTACCATTGAGCATATTTCCGGCCACCATTTGTTACATGGTATCAGAGCCAAAACACCATAATCATTCCTAAGCCATTCTCATCCAACTTCCGAGATGAGTTCTCAAACAACTTCTCCTGGTGCTAGCTCATCCACAGCTCCAGTTGACAACCCCAGTGCAGGCACTACTGCACCAAACACACAAGAGAAGTGCTGGAGCCTCCATGGGAAGCCAGCTGATGCAGCACGGTCCAAGCGAACAGGACCAACACCGGGCCGTGGACTCACGGCCGTCACTGTGGAAGGAGGTGGCTCGCCGGATCCTGCCACAAGGTCGGCCACTCTTAGCCGAGCTCAAGTGGACCAGCTACTTGCACTTCTGAAGGGTCAGACTGAGATACAACCCAGTACCAATCATCAATCAGGTATGGCAAATTTCGTTGAGACCCCATCCTGGATACTAGACACAGGGGCCACGGACCATATGACAGGTAACATGTCATTGTTTTCTACCTTTGTGCCAAACACCGGAGGGTTAAAAGTTCGTGTGGCAGATGAGACATTTGCAAGTGTAGCAGGGAGAGGGTCAGTGAGAGTATCCCCTACATTAACCCTCCAAGCCGTCCTCTTTGTTCCTAAATTAGCCTGCAACCTAATATCTGTGAGTAAGGTTACAAAGGATTCCAACTGTATTGCTAATTTCTCTGCACAACTCTGTGTCCTGCAGGAACAGGGATCGGGGAGGAAGATTGGCACTGCTAGAGAGAAAGGCGGACTCTATCATTTTGAGGAGGACAACCATCCAGAAAAACTAGCTTTACACTCAACAACACCTCTTGCTAGTCCTAGTATAAATAATCTTGATGTACTCCTACTTCATCAAAGACTAGGACATCCCAGTCTCCAGTACCTAAAACAGTTGTTTCCTTCAAATATGAATGTCAAGAAATCTTCAGTTTTGCAGTGTGATGCATGTACGTTTGCTAAACAAACTCGACAACACTATTCTCAAAAATTGCATGTAGAATCTTCTCCTTTTCAACTTGTACATAGTGATCTGTGGGGTCCTTCACGGGTTAAAAACGTTTCGGGGGCACGTTGGTTCATTACATTCATCGATGATCATACACGAGTGTGTTGGATATATCTCCTCAAAGATAAAAATGAGGTACTTACCATTTTTCAAAATTTTCATTCCTTGGTGAAAACCCAATTTCAAACCACCATAAAGACTCTCCGCTCCGATAATGGTACAGAATATTTCAATAGAGTCCTACATACATATCTTGCATCTGAGGGAATTGTTCACCAAAGTTCATGCCCAAACACACCCCAACAAAATGGCGTAGCCGAACGGAAAAACCGACATATTATGGAAGTTGCCAGGGCCCTAATGTTCACTATGCATGTCCCTAATTATTTATGGGGAGAAGCAGTTCTTACTGCGTGTCATCTCATCAATCGTCTCCCTACAAAAATACTTCACTTCAAAACACCAATCTCTATTTTACAACAATCTTATCCATTATTCCATAGTGGCTCTACTCTCCCACTTAAAGTTTTTGGGTGTGTTGCATTTGTCCATAATCATGGTGCACATATGTCTAAACTCGACCCTCGCTCATCCAAGTGTGTGTTCATTGGGTATTCATCTACTCAACGAGGATATAAGTGCTACTCTCCAACCCTTCGTAGAGTCTTTGTTACTATGGATGTACTCTTTCGAGAAAATGAGCCATACTTCACTATACAAGAAATGGGTTCGGCCTCCTTGGAATCTTCGGATTCCATCCTTTTTACACCATCTCTTTTACCTTTCATCTCTACAAATGAATCACTACTCTCTCCTACGCAGTGTGGTAGTGATTCAGGGGGAGTATCACCGGCTAGAACTGAACATCCCAACACCGACACCGAGTCCAGTCCGTCCGAGTCAGACACGGTCAAAGACACCGAGTCCAGTCCGTCCGAGTCAGACACGGTCAAAAACACCCCATCCGATCCAAGTTTGAGTCATCCATCCCATTTAAATCGTGATCCTACCGATATCCTTGTCTATTCTCGTAAGTATAATCCTCAACTTGATACAAAGTCTGACATCTCTCCAGAGTATCAATCTTCTGAACAGGTTCCTGATTCCGGCAAGGACACTCAAGAAGATCTGGATCTCCCTATTGCCGTAAGGAAAGGAAAATGTGTATGTACCCAGCATCCTATTTCCAACTTTGTTTCCACTAACAAATTATCTCCCAGTTTTTCGGCATTCACAACTCAGGTTTCTAGTACTCATGTTCCTAAAGATATCAATGAGGCTGTGGCAGATAAGAACTGGAGGGCAGCAATGCAGGATGAACTGCAGGCGTTGGAAAAAAACAACACTTGGCAAGTTGTTCAGTTACCTACAGGTAAAAAGGCAGTGGGTTGTAAATGGGTGTTCTCTATCAAGTTTAATTCAGATGGAAGCATTAACAGGTATAAGGCTAGACTTGTTGCTAAGGGTTTTACTCAAGTTTCCGGGATTGATTATAATGAGACTTTTGCCCCAGTAGCAAAATTGAACTCAGTAAGGATCCTTTTGTCCCTAGCTGCATGTCTTGATTGGCCCCTTCAACAACTAGATGTAAAAAACGCCTTTCTTAACGGTGATTTGCATGAAGAAGTTTATATGGATCTTCCGCCTGGTGTTATAAAAGATAAACGATTGGTTTGTAAGTTAAACAGATCACTCTATGGTCTAAAGCAATCACCACGTGAATGGCTTGGAAAATTCACTCAAGCTGTTAAGACTCAAGGTTTCAAACAATTCCAAGCAGATCACACCATGTTTTACAAACATACTATAGGCGGCACACGTGCAATTCTTATAGTCTATGTTGATGATATTATTATTACAGGGGACTCTTGGGATGAGATCAACTCACTAAAGAGCTATTTGAGCAGTGTATTTGAGATGAAAGACTTGGGAGGACTGAGGTACTTTCTAGGTATGAAAGTTGCTCGAAACTCGTCAGGTATTTTTGTTTCACAAAGAAAGTATGTACTTGACTTGTTAAAGGAGACAGGAATGCTAGGATGTCGGCCCTCGGATACTCCCACCGAGGCCAACGCGAAATTGGGATTGGATGGAGGAAAAGATGTAAATCAGGGACAATACCAGCGACTCGTGGGTAAACTTATTTATTTGCCACATACACGTCCTGACATTGCTTTTGCAGTTAGTATGGTGAGCCAGTTTATGCACTCACCAAAGGAGCAACATCTTGAAGCAGTATTCCGAATATTGAGATATCTAAAGAAAACACCAGGCAGAGGCCTAATGTTTGGGAAAAACGAGGAAAGAAATCTCAAAGTCTATACAGATGCGGATTGGGCAGGATCCGTAACTGATAGGAGATCTACGTCTGGATACTGTACTTATGTGTGGGGTAACTTGGTTACTTGGCGCAGCAAAAAGTAACCAGTGGTGGCTCGCAGCAGTGCAGAAGCGGAGTTTCGATCACTTGCTCACGGCGTGTGCGAAGGCCTTCGGATAAAAAGATTGCTTAGTGAGTTGCTTTTATCTCCTACAGGTTCGGTGCAGCTCTATTGTGACAACAAAGCTGCAGTAAGCATTGCGCACAATCCAGTTCATCATGATAGAACAAAGCATGTTGAAGTGGATCGACACTTTATTAGAGAAAAAATTGATGACAAAAGTTTTTCAATGCACTACATTCCTACCAAGCAACAAGTAGCTGATATTTTGACAAAGGGGCTTCACAAGAACATCTTCGAAGAACTTGTTAGCAAGCTCGGCATGAAGAACATCTACATCCCAGCTTGAGGGGGAGTGTTGGAATATTCTAGAGATTTTGACTTAATTAGACATTGAATGTGGTCTTCCACTATTTTGGGGGTAATTTCGGTTGGCACCTTTAATGTACCGATTTGGTGCATTAAGAGGGTAACGGTTTGGGGAGTATTTTTGGGTGTTTATTTTTGGTGTAAATGTAATGCTTGATTATAGGAAGTTTTTATGGTAGGAGGATAGAATTGAATCCCTTAATTTATGGGGATTGATAGGCCCTATTAATTGTATATAGTTACCATAGAAGTATAAGGTGATTGTATGATGATTGTATTGAATTAATGAGAATACAATAGTTGATTCTCTTCTCAAAAATATCCTCTCAAAAACCGGCCACCGTCGGCTACCATTGAGCATATTTCCGGCCACCATTTGTTACACTTCCATAGGCTTTTTTGATGAGCATAATGTTCGATTAGGTGATCGATTATGCACTAAAGTAGTTGTCCTGGAACCTTTCTTCTAGAGTACCCCTATTAGGTAGTGAAATGCTCATGAACGTATGCTTGAGCTGTTTGCTACCAACTTTCAGTGTATCAGACATGTGTTCCTGACAATATCAAGACATCTCGTTCAAAAACCAATCGTTTATCTTGACGTGGAACCAGCTAACTGAAGGTGAAATCCTATTAATTGGTATTAAATGCAATGGATTGGCCTGTAAGAAGCGTGTAGCAACTTTTTCAAGTCTAATCAATTTGACAAGACGTGTTTCTGGCTCACATGAAAGAAAGCGGTCTGGACCCCTCATTGCAGGGGCGGTGATGGTGCGACCGTGTGACACATGGCAACAAGGGACTCTGAGGCTGGTGAAGAATAGGCAGCAGGGGATGTGAGGCTGGATGCAAAAGATGTAAGGTGGGGGGATCTCATTCTGAAAGTAAGTCAGTCATAATTCGTCCGTCGAATCAGCCGTATTCTCTTATTAATCGCCCTCCAAGTAGCCCGACTCTCTCTCGGTTCAGCTATAAATACTTCCTCGTTTATTTACGAGGAGAAGGCTAAGTAGCAAGCAAGAAACTCCAAAATTCAATCTTAAATTGGGATTGCCATTATTTCTTTGAAGTTTCCTTCTTTTCAAGATTTGTCATTAATTTGCGAATTTACTAACTCAAAGTGTCAGAGGTTCTGGGGAATAACCACCCCCCGCTTCTGACGTTTGTTTTGGTTGCAGAAGTTATTTTATAGGGATGTTAAGAGTAATCCCTTGGAGTTCAAATCACATTTCATCCTACACTATGATGATTTCCATGTGGCCGTCGACCCACTATAGTAGCCTTGTGGGTTGTTGCCCTCCTACCAATGCGACTAGCCTTAGCCCTTTTTCTAGACCTGCCTCGCCAGACCACATCAATCATGATTTTAAGATGATAATTGTATTTGTGGATATTAAATGTGGGACTTTCACAAAGCAGGAATTTGTTTATCATTCTTGACGAAGCCGGGTCTTCACCAAGGATCTGGAATGATCCGAAAGAGTAACGTCGTCAAGCCTCCATTAAGGGATGATAATGACTTCTTGGCCAACCTGCGCAAAGAATACCGTTAGAGGACCGGGGGACTATGGTTCCGGGGAAGGCCCTCCGATACTCAAGTCAGTTTTGGACATGTTTAAGATGATATATATAAGTTTGATGATTTGAGTGTTTTTGGTAAAAAAAAAAAAAACCTGGTCCTCTCTCCTTACAGTGGAGAAGATAGTCAAAGGATGGTGAAATTTCTTTCTCGATTTTGGACTTGTTCCTCTTTTTTCTTCTTCCTTTGTTTTTATGTGTTTAGAACATCCAATGCATGATTTGGTTATTGAATTTGCGATACGTGTTTGCCAGCGATGGTGATGTGTGCTTCTGCATGTCAGACATATGGTGCCAGCTGTTTTAACCTTGTGCTCCATTTGACACCTGACAGGAGTCTGCTGATGTGTCTGGGCTGAGGCCAGTGGTGGTTTTCAGTAAATGCCTTGTTTTACTTGGCCAAACTCGATGTCTGAGCTTGCTAAGGAAGGGTAAACTAACAGAGCCGATAGTCCGAGACTATTTGGTTAATGTGATCGCTGATACTGGCTGAGCAGGTTAATCAGACCAAATTAAGCTCTTGGCATGTATCTTGACCTGAGTTCGGCCCCTGGCCGAGCTGACGTGGGGCCGAGGCGGAGCCCATGCCTCGGTCTCATGGTCTTGTCTGGAGACTCTTCGAAAAGAGCTGGGTTTGCGAGGTTGACCGGTCAAGGTCTGACGTTGAGGTGAAACTCGGACAGGCCTGAGCTAGCTTAGCTTGACTTACGTTGACCGTCGTCGATTGACGTAGAAATCCTTTGTCGTATCTAGCAGCTTAGTTGTGGCCTCATCAATTCTCATTCAAGCACATGAGATACGCAACGTCTGGTACGACGTTCATTCATAAAAATGCTCGTGTCGCAAGAGTAAAAACAAATCAGGACACGAATCTTAGTTTCGTCGATCTTCGTACATCAATGGGCAATTCCAGCGCATGACCTTAGCAATTTGCAACCAGGTACGATTTCTTGTTAACATGCTGCTACTTAGAATTTTGGAGCAATTTTATGTTCGATTTTTAAGGCTTCATCTTAGCTTTTTGTAAGGTGACATGTGCAAATGTCTACGTCCACCCGCCTCAAGGCGATAAAGATTGTCATGACTTTATCACTATCTCGAGTAAAAAAGTTGATTCTCATTCTGATGATACTTTTAAAAAATCATGACGATTTTTATCTTTAATCTGCTCACCTTTTGTGCTATCCAGCCCAGTAATTTACCTTTACCTTTTATGTGTTTAGGTATAATTATCTCTGTGTCCAATTTAGTTTGAAATTCAATCTTAACACCTTGTGTTTTGTTTGAAGAAACTGAAAGTGAGAATTTTTGACCCAAATCAGCGAACAAATTATACTTTACTGCAGGGGTTCAAAGGTAAAAGTTTTAATACAGAGAGGGTGTTTCAAGAAAATATGTGAAACTAGAGAGGGTGAAAAGGTAATAATTTTCGTTTTCTATGGCTGAAAACTCTTGTTTCTAGTTTAGTCCATAAGCATAGTGGGTAGATGTGGTTTTTTAAACTAGAGGGGTATAGAGGTAATGATATCTAAACACAATGAGAGTAAAGTAATTATCTTTTTTAATTTTTGTCTTTCTTTCCTAAATGTTTACCACGTAAATTAATTTCAGCCTCTTTTTATTTTGAACCCGAATTCAAATTGAAACGCAACATATTACATATCGAATCCAATGGATCTATTTGAAACCGTCGGCTTTAATTATAGTTTTCCTTTCTGGTTTTCCTTTTTCAGTTTCATGTGATATTTGATTATCTTTTTTTTTTTTTTGTCGCTCTAGGAGATTGATGAAGGCTTATTAGACAATTCTTTTTTGTTGGACGTTTGTGCATCGGAATTACTAAGAAATATGTTTACTGCGTTATCTGCTTATTAAATTGTCACTAATGATCAATTTTACCATTTGTTGCCTACTTTATCAGTAGTTGGTACACTGTTTTGGTTCAATATTACTTTTGAAACTATGCATAAATTTGAAAGCTTTTCTGTTTGTGTTTATGTAGACAAACAAATATGTAACTACAACTGATAAAAAGATGGAATGATGTGGGCTTGCTAATTCTTTTGGCTTCTTTCCAAATAAGTTTGGTCTCACTTCTTGATGCAAGCTATCACTTAACGGATCCACTTTTCCACCTCCAACAATCTTCTTCCACCTCCAACAATCTTTCCACAAGAGTTTAAGCACAAAGAAGGTAAACTTCTCCTTGCTTCCGTTCCACAAAGGTTTAAGGACAAAGAAGGTAAACTTCTCCTTGCTTCCGTTGTGTAGAATCGCCGGCTTAAGCAATACCTTAGACTCAATTGTGCGTTGATACGCAAACCTTCAAGGCCCTCCTAGACGGTCACTTTAATCTTTGGCAATCACCCTCAATTTGCTCAAGATTGAGAAGTATTAGCCTTGATTTTTGATGCAAAATCAAGAAAACAAGAATTCACTCTTTTGCAGAGAAAACAAACACAAAATTTTATTCACTGTTTTCTGTTTTTCTTGTTCCCTAGGAAAATAGAGAACGTTCCTGGTGTACTAGAATTTTGCGTTTGCGCAGAATTTGGGAAGGGTCTGGATCGCTTTGCGATCTGATGTACACATCCCTATCATACACTTTATGCAAGAATCTATTTTCTCGTTTCAAATTCGTGATCTCAAGTTTATAAATCAGTAGCTTTGCCAGTTGTTTCAAGATCTGCCCTCTTGTTCCCTAGGAAACTAACTTGTTCATATTAGCCTTTTGGTCTCATATCACATGTAAAATGGACAAACGTAAATTGGACAAAAGTGAAGTGTGAATGTAAGTGGGGTTTGCATGATCAGCATGAGTTGGTTCAAATAAGAGATATTTATCTCTTGAACAAGAAGTCACACTCGAAACCAAACAATTCTGAATAGAGCAGACTCTATTGGCAGTCACTCTACATGTCACGATCTCTGTGTTTCAGAGAGAGCAGTCCACTATTTCAAAGAGATTATAGTCTCTATACTACAACAACAACGTTACATTATTGTTTTATAGACTCCTGTCTATGATCGGATATGGAGGAGTCGGATATATGCAACCATACTCATGTATTCGAAACACATAGAAATTGTTTCTTGATGACTCATAATGATGCTTCAAGCTATTTGGTGAACTTGGGTAAACAAGAAGTCACACCCGAAACCAAACAATGCTGGCTCTATTGGGAGAATTTGTGAACTTGGGGTAAAGGAATACAAGAGCCCAAGTAATTGTCGTATGATTTGACCTTCATGTCGCTCCCTGCCTTTTTTAGATTTATAACAAAAAAAAAGCTGGAAACTACCAGTGTGTTGTAATTTGTAGAATTTCTGATATATTTTTGAAGATAAACCGATTTGAAATGTGGAAATGAAGTGCTGTATACAGCTATTGGATTGGATACTATCCTTCCTAGAGATGAATGGAGGAATGATGGATATGTTACATGATGCATTTGGCCAAGAAATAAATATGACCATGATCCTAATCAAAATATAATTGTTGTAGTTCTTAATAAGTTTTAAACACAGATTTTTTCCTCCTCTATTTTTACCATGTGAAAGCAATAATTTTTGCATGTAACATTTTTTAAAATTGACAATTTTATATAAACAGGGTGGGAAAGCATTGAAATGGGTATCATTTTATTATTATAATGTTATATTAATTTATTACATAAGATTTATTGTGCAAGGTAATTTAAAGCAAATGAATCTTAACATGATATAAATGAAAATAAAAAATTATAATTACAATCATGGCGTGGCTAGCCACTTTAAGGCGTTTTCGGTATAATAGGCTTCCATGTTTCTGCAGGGTTCGGAGAGAGAATGGATCGTTTCACGATCTGATGTATGCAGCCTTATCCTACACTTTTTTGTGCAACAGGCTGCTTTCGCGGTTCGAACCCATGACCTTAAGGATATAAAGCAACAAACTTACTAGTTGCTCTAATATCCGCCCTCGCCAGCCACCTTTAGAGAGGGTCAAATCCTATAGAATCATACGGCAATTACCTAAGCAACTGCTGCTCCAGTGGGAAAGGAATTATTTCTTTTCCTTTCTTAAGAAATATTGTTTTAGTTTCTATTTTTGGATATTTCAAAAATAATATATACTCTCTAAAAATATAAATATATTAGTAATTAAAGTTTTCATGCTGTTCTTTCAACTAGCGTTTAAATGATTTTTTAAATTTACATAAATTAACCAACTCTAGGTAAAATAAGAATACCAACGAAAATAGTTTGACATTTTAAAATAATGTTTAAATCAAAACTAGAACAATATTTTTAGTATTTAAAAAATGTAAATTCAGCTTATGCTCTAATTAATACAACAACATTCAACTTTTTTTTTTAAAACTATGTAAGGTCCGGAATATGAATCAATCATTTTTCTTGCATTTGTTTTATTTTTTTGAGTCATCGTCTAAATTCTTTTCTCATTTTGTCTCTATTAGTATATAATATGCGCTTTTAGAATATGTCTCTTTCAAATATGACATATCATTACAACCGTGATTTCGGCCTAAGTACCTAAAAATATCAATTAAATCTTATATCTTCTACATAACATTGACTACATGAATCAACTGTCTTCACTATGCTCTATATCTGACCATATGTACTTCAATTTTCATATAAGTCACATCATTTCTTATTGTCTCTCTTCATGTGTCCTTCGATCTCTCTCTCTCCCACGTTTAACATGCACATCATTCATTGTTTCGCACCACCTAATGGCTGCAACTACAGGAAGTCTTTGCACGTGTTCATACCATCTTATCCTTGACTCCCTCATCATCTCTTTTATGGGAGTCATCCCAATCTTTTTTTCATATATATTCATTTCTTAATCTATCATTCTTTGTATGTCCATACATTAATCTTAACATTTTTATTTTCGTCACTCGTATCTTTTGTTCATGCTAATAATTGATGTCCATGCTTGTGCAGGAATGCGGGTTTGACATTTTTTCTGTAAAACTTTTTTTAAGTTTTAATCGTACTTTCTCATGATGCCTTTTTCTACTTTAACCATTAATCATGTTATTTATATCTTTGTCAATTGTTCCATCTTTTGGCAGTATAGAAAAAAGTGCTCTAATCAATACATAGACTTTTGGTTGTTCAAATAAAATAAAATAGATTAACGTACATTTGTCAAATACGTCGTTACGTTTGTCGTTTTTACTATTTCTTTCACCATCCAATTTAATTGGTTGTTTGTGACACAGATTAAGAAGATGATCATCCATGGAGTAAACACGGCTGTGGAAGAGCTTGAACAATTGATGTCCTCCCACCACCGTCGGATTCCTTAGCCACCACTTGGAGGGGTGGTTCTTTGAGTTTACACAATTTCACTTCGTTCTTTTTGCTGCTATACCTAAGAATAATTAACCTTCTTTTTTCACAAGATGGAAGAAGCAGATTAGTTTATTTTATTTTATTTTTGTTTCATAAATATTAGGGTTAAAGGGAGATTCAAATCCCAATTCTTTGTACAAGAATCGGAAAAGTGCAAAGTGTAATTCAGTTTCTGATGCAATCTTAGACTCCAGATCTTGTTATAGTCTTCAGGTCAAATAACATGTCAGTTTCTGCTGCAATCTCAGACTCCATATCTTGTTTTAGATTTCAGGTCAAGGTAACGTGTTTAAATTACTGAAAAGTGAAACAACATCATAAACAACTAAAACATAGCATGGTTGTTTTTCTAGGTTCTATGTTGTAGTGCATGGTATAAACAATTTCACACGATACTAGTTCTCTATTCTCAAAAAAGATAATGGTCAATTATGTGTCAGCTGCAATAACTAGAAGGACATCTTAAAATTGAAGGAGAATTTCTATCTCATCATCTATCTTATCTTTTTTTTTTTTTTTTTATCACAGTAGATTAGTGTGAGATCATGTTATGTAAACACAACCATCCTCTGCCAACATAACTAATTTGACGCGGATGAGATCTGGGCAGGCTCATTTTGAGGCCAAAAATGAGGCCACAAATAAGAGCTCGCCATGTTGCATTAATCATGTTATTAAGCATAATTGATGTCTATGCTTGTGCAACGTGACGAGCTCCTATTTGCGGCCTCATTTTTGGCCTCAAAATGAGTCTGCCCAGATCCCATCCGAATTTGACGGAGGTAGTGCCATCGTAAAATGTGAACTGACTTCTCACATAAGAGTATTTCATAGGTCTAGTTTCGAACATAGGACATATGGTAGAATATTTTTAATTTAACTTTTTGTTGCATCTCCTAATCCACCTAATAAAATTCTGTCAAGATTACCCTATTGTCTTAGAGACACCCGTCTATGGCAGGATATGAGGGGTCGGATGTACGCAACTATACCTATGTGTTAGAAACATACAGAGGTTGTTTTCTGATGACCCGTATGATGCGTTAAGCTACGTCGATCAATTGTTACTTCACAATATAAGAATCACAACCACATATATTGTATTTTTTCAAAAAACTGAATACATATATCATAGTGTCATTAGATAGACTAAAATTCTTGACAAAAGTTAAACTATGTGATCTTCTCCCAGACATATTGCTCAAGCGACTTAATTATCTATCACTTGGACCAACTCAACTCCCGAGTTACCCTCACCCAGCCTCACCACTCTCCCTTTTTGCCAAGTGTCGCGCGGTCACGTACGCGGTGAAGAGGGAGCGGTGAAGGGATCCTATCCCCAGTTACTTGTGGGATGCTAATTACTAGACTACACATTCCTGAATGACTTTTGACTAAACTTTTTCTTGTTTATACTTTTGACCATACAATAAAATAAAAAGGGATAGCATGTAAGAGCGTTAGATCATACACCTTAATTCAATTTTTTTCAAACCACATGTTGGTTTGATGAATTTTTACATCACATTAGTGTTGACAGTTTTACCGTGTCAGATAATACGGTTTGTTAGGCTTAGAGGTTTATATCTTACATATTAACGAGTGAATTTGATGTTAGATGAGTAAATTTACATACGCGCACCTTGTATTTTAGTTTTGATTTGTCTTAATTATAACTCAAACTCAAAAAATTAAAATGAAACCCAAAAAAATATATGTATACGTTAAATTATACAGCAACAACATTATCTTAGATCTCATGTTAAAGCTATATTGTGTGCGAATTGTTAACAAAATTGTACAACACTTGGACGACTCCTCCATCCTTCCTGTTATCCAAATTCCAAACAATGCTCACCCAGAGCTTCGTCCATGTCCCCTTAACGCCCCACCTTGCCACTTCTCATCCACTGCGCGACCCTAAGCGCCTCTTCTCATCCAGTCGCCGGCAGACCCTCCACCTCCGAACCTCCACCTATCATTTTCGCTTCACTGTTTCCAATTCTGTTACCAAATCAGCCAATGATAACAGCAGCAGCAATAAAACAAGCACAAGCTCTACAAGCAGTATTGGAGAAGAGCAAAAAGCGAAAGATGAAAGGGTGAGAGCCTACCCTTTTCATGAAATTGAGCCAAAATGGCAGCGTTACTGGGAGGAACACAAGACTTTTAGAACGCCTGATGATGTTGATACCTCTAAGCCCAAGTTCTATGTTCTTGACATGTTCCCTTATCCAAGGTTTCTTCTTTTTGTTTTTCTTTTACTTTGCTCACATATTTCCTAGGCTGAATTGAGTGTAGATAAGTGAATCTCTTTTCCTTTTTGTCCACTTATTGCTGCTCCATTTGTTCTAGTATAGTCCAGTACATAAAAAAAAAATGTTAAGTTAGTTTGGATACATCATTCAACGAATAGTTAGGTAATTAAGATTGTTCCTAGTTTTCACTTTTACGTTGTGGCCCATTGCTTACTCACCATCAATTTGTTGTCTTTATTGATTATTTACAAGTATGATTTTGGAGTTGAACATAATTTGATAGGTTTATTATGGAAAGATTTGGACTTTCGGAAAAGAAATAATACACTAAGAAACTGGGCATCTGATTGGTATAGGCGAAGTCATTATGTAGCAGAATACAGCAATTTGTTAAGTTTGAGAAATCCTGTAATGAGTTTGTCCATTTGAACACGGATGCACTGGATTATAGTGCAATCTAGTTTTTTCAATTCAGAAATTTCGGAGGAACATTGTTCAAGTATTCAGATATCCTAGTTATACTCTAGCTCAAGCTGGTTTAGGTGGGATGGTAACTTAAGAGACATGCCCACAACTTAGGTATAAGCTCAGCTGGTTATAGTTAGGCACACATAATGAATCTGCTCATTTCTAACCTGAATTACTTCTCTGATCCTGTGTTATAAAAATGGTTCAATGTGTCCTTTAGACACACTAAAGGCAATTAGGCCTAAAGTTAATGAAAGCAGAGAGTATTTCTTATAATGGCAGGGGGTTTGGCGATATTGGTCTTGCTTGTTCCTGAGATATTGTGTTAAAGCTCGTCCAGTGAGTACTTGTGTAATTTATTTGTGACCTTGTTGGTCATTGTTACAGTGGAGCTGGTCTACATGTTGGACATCCTCTTGGATATACTGCTACAGATATCCTTGCTAGATACAAGCGCATGCAAGGTTTCAATGTCCTGCATCCAATGGGATGGGATGCTTTTGGTTTACCTGCAGAGCAATATGCGATAGAGGTCTGTTAGCAAGTCGTACAACCAAACTGAAATTTGGCTAGAATGCGGATGGTGCTGCTTTGTTATAACTTATAGATGCTTTGTTCGACAGACTGGAACCCACCCGAAAATCACGACACTGAGAAACATTGAGCGTTTTCGTACCCAGGTCCTTGCTCATTCGACAACAATTGGCAAAATTTTCTCTGAAGTTTATTATGTGCATTTCACCATTTCAAATTATCTTGTTTTCCACATGTAGATTTTTCCTGGCTGACAAGTTGGCAAAAAGCCATATATAGTGCCTAACTTCTGTTGGTTTTATTTTAATTCTACTAGACCTGAGTGATGTATGTTAAATTTAGGCATTTTCACTCTGCAGAATATTTCCCTGCCTGAAGCAATTGCATCCAGTTTTTCTGGCTGATTATATAGGTCTGGTATTCACCCTTCACCTGGAGTAACGTCACTTTGCATTCCGGACATACTACCAGGAAATTGAGGGTGTTAACTATTTCAATTATGGTTGGGATTACCATGGGTCTGTAGCTGTTTGAGCAAAATTCCAACAATGCGAACAGAACCTGATAAAGTGTTCTCTCTTCTTTCATTTTGAGGATTCTAACTGATAGGGAACAAAACTCTACAAGCTTCTTTTGCACAATATGGCAGTGTACACCCTTTATTCGTTACCTTGCACGGCTGGGGCCATGCCACTTTGACCTGAATAGTTTTTTAAAGGATGCATCTATTTAGTAAATGGTAAATTGGTGTTTTCCTTATCACATCCTTCACTTTCATCTGCCAATACTCACTAAAATGTTCCAACCACTTAGTTTGGAGGACTAATCTGAATGAGGAGGCTGTTAGAGCAGAACCCATTAGTTTCTAATTGACATTACGGAACTAATTTTCTTGATAACAAATGCTTACGAAGTGTGGGAGAAAGACAGAAAAGCGAAATGGGAATTCCATTTTTTTCAATCCTGATCCTGTTTTTCTTAAAGTTGTTTTCCCATTCAGGAGCATCTTTAAGCAAGTCGTATATCCTGCCTTGCCTACTGTATGTAGGTGTGAGACTCACTGAAATCTCTATGGTTTTCAGCTAAAATCATTAGGCTTATCATATGACTGGGACCGTGAAATTTCAACAACCGAACCTGACTACTATAGGTGGACGCAATGGATATTTCTGCAGCTTTTGAAGAGGGGTTTAGCATACCAGGTAGACCAACCTATTTTCTTCATCTTCGTTGTTTAAGAAATATATATGACATTTTTCAGTGGATGCTTAGGCTGAAGTACCTGTTAACTGGTGTCCCGCCCTTGGGACTGTATTGGCAAATGAAGAAATCGTGGATGGAGTCAGTGAACGTGGCGGCCATCCTGTCATTAGGAAGGTTCGGTTGCTCCTTTCTTGGTTACATTCATGTGATTCTTGCATATTTAACTCAACTATTTTTTTTATTTTACTTTTGTTTGGCTGGTTATATGATTTTACAGTTCATTTTATATTATCAAGCAGCCTATGCGACAGTGGATGCTGAGGATTACCGAATATGCTGATCGGCTTCTTGAAGATTTGGATGATCTTGACTGGCCAGAAAGTGTCAAGGAAATGCAGAGGAACTGGATAGGGAGGTCAGAAGGAGCAGAGGTGGACTTCCATGTGATGAGCATTGATGGTCAAGAAAGTGATGCTAAGATTACAGTGTATACAACAAGGCCTGATACCATATTTGGGGCAACGTAGGCATTTACCTCAATGATTTATATTTTTCATCAGTCTTGGAGTTGACAAGTCCCATTTCTTATGTTCTCTTTGCTTGCAGATATTTAGTTCTAGCACCAGAGCATGTCTCACTGTCAAAAATAGCCACGGAGGCTAAACGAAAATATGTAATAGTCGTTTATTTATGGAGATTGCGGATTTTTTAAATTGCCTTTGGAATGAAAACATTCTTCTATGCAGGTAGAGGAATATAAAGAGCTTGCTGCTAGAAAGAGTGACCTTGAAAGAACTGAGCTTCAGAAGGAGAAAACTGGGGTATTTAGTGGCTGTTATGCTAAAAATCCGGCTAATGGAGAAGCTATTCCAATTTGGGTTGCTGATTATGTTTTAGCTAGGTGATTTTTGGATCCAGTAATCATTGTGATGTTCTTCTGTGTTTCTGCTTGTGTGTATATCTAAGTTCAACTTCAAATGCATTGGTTGGAGCAAATTTGACGTGCAGTGGTTCATCAAATAGTTCACTAAACAAATTTCATCGGTATCTGATTATGAATTTCTAAATTCATTCAGCTATGGGACCGGAGCTATAATGGCTGTGCCTGCTCATGATGCGCGTGATCACGAGTTTGCATTGAAGTATGAGATTCCCATCCGCGGAGTTGTGATGCCAAATAATGAAGTTTCTTATAGTTTTGAGAAACCTTACTCCATGGATGGTACCATGATAAACTCATCAGATTTGACTTCCGGGTTTGACATAAATGGCTTATCCAATAAAGAAGCTGCTTCTAAAGTTGTTGATTGGCTTGAGGGAAGTGGAAATGGAAAGAAAAAGGTAATCAGTCGTTTAAAGTAGCTGGTCAACTGACTAGTTTGCTCTTATTTTAACTCAATACTGCAATGCCAGGATTACAAATTTTGTTCAGTGTCACATGAAAGGCATCCAATATGGTTGGTTTTGCCAGATAGAAAATAAATTTGGTGCTAAGTAGAAAGAACATCAAATTAACCATTCCTTTTTCCCCTTGACACTGTTGTTTTGTTGGGTTGTTAGGTGAATTACAAATTGAGGGACTGGCTGTTTGCCCGGCAGCGTTATTGGGGAGAACCAATCCCAGTTGTTTTTCTGAATGATACTGGTGAGACTGTTCCTCTTCCTGAAACAGATCTTCCTCTTACGCTCCCAGAATTGGATGATTTTACTCCTACGGGTACAGGAGAGCCACCACTTGCAAAAGCCACATCTTGGGTATGTGGAATTCCTTTTACCCACATTTTACTCTTGTTGTTTCCATTAGTTGGGTTTGTAGCACTATGTCCAGTACCTGATCTCACCCAGAACAGGAAAAATTAGCATTTTGTCTCTGTTACGTTCTTAATCTAGAATCTAATATACTTGTTTGAATTCAAGTAGAGCTCTGACTCTATGAGTGAATTACCTGCTTAATTTTATTTCCTTTGCCTTTCCTTTTGTAAAATGTGGTTCTTCCTTGAGTGAGTTTTGTTCCTGAGGTTTATAACTGGTTTCAGGTGGAAACTGATGATCCTTCAACTGGAAAATCTGCCAGACGCGAGACAAACACCATGCCTCAGTGGGCTGGTTCTTGCTGGTAGTTTATAATTTTATCTATATGTATATATTTATTAAATTGACAAATTTACACTGGATGATATGGTATTTTTGAAAGAGACGTATTCCAAAAGCACATATTATGCATTAGGTACTAGGAGACACAAAAATAGAGTAGAATTTAGGCTACGACTAAAAAAAAAAGAAAACGCAGAGAAATGATTGATCCATATAGCCGACTTCACGTAGTGGAAAGCCTGAGTGTTGTTGTTGTATATATTGTATTAAAGTGATTGTATTAATAATATCATCATCATCATCATCCGTACCCAGTATATCCCAACGACAGCAAAAGCTATCGTCAGGGTCTGGGGAGGGTAAGTGGTAGGCAGACAATACCTCTATCTCAAGGGATATAGAGTCTGCTTCCAGTGAGACCCCCGGCTCTACCTGCATAAATGACATGATAATAGGAATATGTTATACAAAAAAGGAGGACATACAAACACAAGACTCCAAAATCTTTACAGAATTTGATCATACAACGGATCTCAAGGAAAGATAGCATAATCTAGACAATAATTTGACAGCAGGTTTTCCAGGATTCTCATTTTTCTAACTTTTCTCCAAAGAGCTCGCAAAAAATTGAAGGGTATGCATAATTTTTCTGACTTGTATAATCTCGCATTTCCTTGTTTTTGAGTGGAATGTATGGTTACGCCCGTCATTCCGGTCTTTGTTAATTTCCCACTTGGTGGGAATAAGGATTGGGTGGTGTTTTTTGGCCTTCGTTAGTTCCTCCTCTCTTTTCCTGTGGATGTTTAAAACTACAGGAACGCAGTGAGTAGAAATTTATAAGATCTTCCCCAAAAGACAAGAGGACAAAGTAAAAAAGATGCTTTCCTAGATTTGGCACTATTAAGCTCCAATCGCATTTATCATGTACTATATCACTACTATCTCATAGGACAACGCCTGTTTCATTTCATCAAGCTATCTATCCTGGCCTCTAAGAATAAAGCAGGTGTATCGTATGCAGCCTACTTTAAAGATAGTTTTGTGTTTTAATACCCTATGCGTCCTTCGTATGTCCGAGACTGATGGGCTTCATGTTGATCCTGCTGATTGCTTGATTTGTACATGCAAGACTCTGGTGTTTCAAAATTATGATAACAATTACTCCTTCTGTCCCAAAAATATTGTCCCAAAAAAATTGGTAGCGGTTCTTATATTGTGAAGTAACAGTTGATCGACACATCTTGAAGCAATTTTTATTGTGGGTCATCGGGAAACAACCTCATGGGTATAGTTGCGTACATCTCCCCTAATACCCCGTCATAGGCGGGAGCCTCTAAGTCAATGAGGTAATGTTGTTGCTGTTGTTGACTTTTTAACATGTGTAATTTATACATGTTGAAAAGTAAAAAAGGACGATATTTAATTACACAGGTTGAAAAGTCAAAGGGAACGATATTTTTGGGACGGAGGGAGTATATTTTGTCTGTTGGGGTGGGCTAGGGAAGTGGTGCTTTTGGTGGATACTTTACAAATTACTCCTTGAGAGTTGCAATGGATGTTCAACCTACTTTCATTTAAAGAGGTTTAGTGTTTCTTGGAAGAATAGTAGTGTTCACAGATTCAATTGCACTTTTAGGTACTATCTGAGATTTATGGACCCTCATAACTCCACAGTGCTGGTTGATAAAGTGAAAGAAATGTAAGTTTCTCTTTGTACTTGTGAAATTTAATGTTGCTATTCCCGTTCCAATGTTGTTCCTTCTTTCAGTAATAATTCTTGGAGAGAATATGTTCATTCTAACTTCTCGAAATTCCAAGGTACTGGAGTCCAGTTGATGTTTATGTTGGTGGTGCTGAGCATGCTGTTCTCCATTTGCTCTATGCTAGGTTCTGGCACAAGGTTGTGTACTTCCAATTCGCTTTTCTTAATACTTTTATGACTTCCATTTGCTATTGGATTTCTAGTCCATCTTTTGCTTGCTGATTTGTTTATTATATTTGTCAATAACTGTAAGCAGCAGGTTTTGTAAAGGAACAGAGTAGGACCATTATTTGTGTACTTATTCATGGGAGGGCCCATTTCATCGCAGTATTGATCCTGGTGGAACCCTGATATATTTACTCTGATAGTTTTGACTCTTGAGCATATCCAATTAATGATTTCCTCCAAATGTCAAGGAAAAGAGAGAAAAGAGAGGAAAAAGGGATCAAAAACCATAGTCAGCTTGTGCTTTCTTAGAGATGATACTTGAACTTGGTTAAAGCTGCAATTTTATTATTGGTGTTTGAGATAAGTATTAGTGTTGGTTATTCTCGTCTTTTGTTTCAGGTTCTTTATGACATTGGTGCAGTATCAAAAAAGGAACCCTTTAAATGTGTCATAAATCAGGGAATCATCCTTGGTGAAGTGAGTAAATCTAGTTTCGTTAATGATTCTTTGTCTGTGCAGTTGAGTAATGGTCGTTTCATTGACAGATCGAATATATTGCATACCGAGATCCAGAAGGCAACTTGGCATCTGCTGAGTCTGTGGATGGGTTGAATGATTATACTCAAGAAAGAGTACCAGAGGAAAAGGTGCTTTGAAATGGATGATGCTTGCAGCATCATGCTGCTCTTCTCACTTGCTCGATTTCTTTTGATATCTCCACATCTGTTTCTTTCATAGATTTACTTCACCTATATATTTATTGAGCTTAAAGCTGCAGATCTACTCTTTCTGGCACATATATTACAACAGGTTACAAGATCTGGTGATTCTTTTGTTCTCAAAGAAAATTCACATATTCGCTTAATTGCCCGGTCACACAAGATGAGTAAGAGTAGGGGCAATGTCGTTAATCCTGATGATGTTGTTTCAGAGTATGGTGCAGATTCTCTCCGGTTATATGAGATGTTTATGGGTCCACTACGGTACTCTTTTTGTTCTTCCTTCTCTGTACATCGCAATGAAATTTAATCGATGTGACCTATAGAAACTTATCCAAAATTACTGATATTTTCTCTTTATATCTTTGCACTTCAGAGACTCAAAACCATGGAATACCAGTGGTATTGAAGGTGTCCATCGTTTTTTGGCAAGAGTCTGGAGATTAATAGCTACATCATCTGGAGACGGTTCAGTGGCAGTTGATATGGAACCTTCTATTGAACAGCTTCGTTTTCTTCATAAATGTATAGACAAGGTAGAACTTGGGCATGCATACTTGCTTTTTTCGGAACAAAATTGCTTCTGTTTTGTCAACTATTTGAAGAATTAAATCTATTTCCAGTGGAGTCAAGACACACTCTTCCTTGACTTTGGAATATGATAGAATAAAGCAAAATGACTCACTAAATTGGCGACGCTTCTTATATTGTAAAGTAGCAGTTGATCGACACAGTTTGACGCTCATTACGGGTCATTGGGAAACAACCTCTGTGTGTTTCTAACACATGGGTATGGTTGCGTACATCCGACCCCCATATCTCGCCATAGGCGTGAGCCTCTAAGGCAATGGGGTAATGTTGTTGTTAGTTGTTGAATAATTAATCCGAAGCTTGCCTGTTTTTGTTGAAGAGTTTGAGTTGTCTATTATCCTCTGAAACAACTTTACTGTGTATGTTATGCTGCATTTGGACTTTTACATCTGTGTATCGACTTTATTTAGTAGGTTACCGAAGAAATTGAAGCAACAAGATTCAACACTGGAATTTCTGCGATGATGGAGTTCACTAATGCTGCTTACAAGGTCTCTCTCTCTCTGTCCCCTCATCTCTTTGCGCTCGCTTTGGTCCCTTAGATTCGGAGAGACGTACTGTTGCCTATTGCTTTGGTCTCTCTACTGTGGTTAAAACTGTTGAAGTTTGTCTTTGGAGGGCTGTGTTATGCGTTTCTTTGTACTTTTGTAGACTTACAGTGCATATGCATCTGTGACAACATAGATACACCTACAATTTTATTTTTCACATAAGTATTTTGAAATATTTGTGGAAGATTTAAGCCTAATTGTAATACTAAATTGTTTGCTCTCTTTTACATGCCTTTAGTGGGACAAACTCCCTAGGTCAATAGCTGAAGAATTTGTTCTGTTGCTTTCACCATACGCACCCCACATGGCCGAGGAACTCTGGTGTCGCCTCGGAAATTCCAGTTCTCTGGTGTATGAGCCTTTCCCCAAGGTAAGGGGTTCACTTGCTTTGAAAATTCTACATGATAGATTTAGTCTTCCCTCCTCCATACTCGATACAACTGTAGCATAACTTTTACACAAATTTATGGATTTTTCACTATTTTTCTTCTTTTGTTTGGCTAACTCCTCACTGGAGCATTTTATCAATGTTGGACTAACCGGATTTCTTTCTGTAAACCGCAGGCAAATCCTGATTACTTAGAAGAATCCACGATTGTCCTCCCTGTCCAGATAAATGGTAAGACTAGGGGTACAATACAGGTTGATAAAGCATGTTCAGAGGAGGATGCTTTTAAGTTAGCTTCAGCAGATCCAAGGCTCGAAAAGTTTCTTTCTGGAAGTACTATCAGAAAGAGAATCTACGTTCCTGGCAAAATCTTGAATGTTATCTTGGAGTCCCAGAATGTTAAGGTTGGTCGATAACAGAAACTCGTTCTTTCTTCTGGGATCATACATTGCTGCATCACTGCAACGTAAAGGCAGATCATCATGCGTGGGATCAAACATCGCTGCAGCTCGTGTTGCCATGCATTCTTAGTTTCATGGTATCCTCTAGTTGTTCGCGTGGACAAGAGATTTGATGCTGCAATGCAAGGACAGCGACCGAGTCTGAGAACACTTTCCGTCCAGGCCTTGGCAATGCTGTAGGGAGTAAACAGAGGCACCTTGTATTCTGTATTGATTATTGACGGTGAAAATAAAGATGGGTTCTGATTCTTGGTTCATTTTTGGGTGTAAGATCGGAGATAGAAATGGAGTTCTTACTTGTACCCTTCATTTATTTGCTTATGTATTTTTCTCTCTTTGGTTTACCAAGAGTATCATCTACCTAACTATAGGAGGTACCCAGTGAATACAATCAAGAGAGAATTGCAGATAGTGCATGGACATTCTCTGCCTTTCTTTTCTCTGAATCCATTCCGTAGATAGTACAGAAAGCAAACATGAAGTTTGAATGGCGAGAGGCCATAGATACGGAGATGAAAGCTCTGAGAAAAAAAATAGAACATAAGAGAAATGTGTACTGCCGAAAGAAAAAAGCCAGTTCGATGCAGGTGAATTTTCATCATAAAATACACGGCATATGGTACTATTGAGCGACACAAGACCAGATTAGTAGCCAAAGGATACATGTAGACATATGACATTAGTTACTCATAGACTTTCTCACCGGTAGCAAAGATTGATAGTATTAGAGTACTATTTTTCAGTAGTAACAATTAAATACTGGTCATTTCACCAGTTTGATGAAAAAAATTTCTTACAAAGACTTGAAAGACCAAGTATGTATAGAAGCTCCATCTGGCTTCTCTTGAATGGCGATAGCCTGAAAGGCAAACCCATTAGAAAAGTAGCAAACTTTAGCATCTTGGGATTGCATGTCTTATGTTGTTTGTGATGTGTACTCATGATTTGCCTCTTCCTCCCAACATATTGTTCGGCTGTAACACCCATTCATTTCATACCAGTGCCAGTTGCATGAATTTCAGTGTGTCATGGAGATTTCTATTAGTAGTAGTATTTCACAATTGCCAAAGAAAAAGTTTCTTTTTTCTATTTTAATTTTATTTTTGTAGAAGTGTCCTTTAAAAAAAAAAGACTTCAGACAAGGGCAGAAAAAGACGTTTCGTTTCAAAGCAAATTTACGCCATAAGGGTTTGATTTGGTAATGGATAGTTGAGGGTATCAAAAGAAAAAGAACCCATCTTCGTCCTAGTCGTAAAGGGCAAGCTTCAGCCATGATACTTCGTTTTAAAAAATTTTTTTGAAACATTCTTTACCTGTAAAGGTAATTAGGTTTTACAGATAACATAATTTTTATATAAAAGTCAATCTTTGCGTATGCTAGGAAAAAAAAAAAGAAGTAACAGAAGTAATTTAATATCATTTCATTAAGAATGTGCAAAGGGAGAAATGAGAAAAATAATAAAGAAACAAACATTTTTCTTTTTCTTTTCAAAATCATTTATGAAACTAAAATAATTTCTATATTAATTTTTTTAAGTACTTTAATTATTGTTATTGATCCCTTGATTCATATGTGTATTCTATTGAAGAGAACCTATTACAATCCGGAATGTCTGAGAAACATACAAGAGAAACTGGGGAAAGCAAAAGGGAAGCTCAAGGGTGGGTGAGCAGAAATCATAACATAAGAAAAGAAAAGTGTGTATAATTCCTACTTTCATGTTATAATACAATGCTAATAAACATTATTCATTCCCAAATGTCTGATCCAGAAAAAGAGTTATTCCATTTAAGCGTACACTAATGTTATCTTATGTTTCTATAGCAGACTTTGCATGACTTGGATATGTCACCAACCTTTCACCAATTGGGCACTCTGCCAATGGCCCCTTTCTGAACATGATAGAACAGTAACAGAAACAAATAGTCAGGCTGTGTATCTGTTGTTTCACTCGTGCAAAACGCCCAATTCTCTGAAAACTAGTGAGATGATATTCAAAACATCTCCCATGCAAAACCGAATAGCTAGTCCGACCGCTTCTTTGGGTACTCCCTCGCTCCAAAGATCGTAGATCCAACCCTGACATTCGTGCTTCCGAGCTCAATCTGCCAACATGACCTTATTACTCGAGCACAAGAAAACAAGTGTATAGAATCAAGAATGCAACTGAGTGCATGATAGTTAATTAAATGCCTAGTGCTTGCAGCATGTTAGAGGCTTATAGAAAAATACAGGGAAATATTGCTTACAGCAAGTTCAAAGTCACTAGACATGCCCATCGAAAGCTCACATTGCTCCTCGTCCATTCCAAGTGTCTTGCAGACCTCAGTTCTGCAGTTCGCCAATGTCTAAGAGCAACACAACGCAAACATTTGTAAACGAAGGAGATACTTTACTTGAAGAAGAGAATGAAGAAAATACTAGAGTCCGCAAATTGATCTAAAAGAAACCAGCTACCTTGAAATTTTCTGGTGTAGAAGTATAATCTGGCATTCCGATCGTCATTAGGCCAGAAAACTGAAGGTTTGGGCAGTTTGAATTAACATGCTTGACAAGCACAATAACATTGTGTGGTTCAACACCAGATTTTGCTGCAACAAGCATAACAAGAGCTTCAATCATTTGTAACAACTCCTAATCTACAGTTCTCCAAGAATAAGATACTGCCCAAGCCCCTCCTCAGGTTTCAGCAAGGCAAATTGATCTTTCTTCTTATTTTTACACACAAAAAAAAGAAATATATCATATGTTTCACCAGCCAGTTTTCAGGATGAAAGAAAATCAACTGGATTTCATAATTAAGATACTTGTTTACCCACATTCTTCTCCACTTGTGTTAACTTGCACCAACACTCGTAGACGTCGTCTTCCAATGTTACCAACAACTCGATTAAGATGATTGGCAATCTGTCAAAAGCAAGGCAAATGCAAATAGTGGATGATGAACTAGTTCAGCTGCTGGGATCATGCAATTAGAAAATCAAACAAACTGTAAGAATTAACTCATACAACTCATAAAAAGAAGACAAGCAAATAAGGCTGCAGTATATCAAAATTGACTTTCAATTAGCTGCAAGAATGAAGTATCTTAAAATGTACAGAATCTTTGCCCCTACAACACAAATTTAACACGTATAGCAACAATGATGAACATGGGAAAACCGCATTACTAATTTCCAGTAAGTACCCTCAGAGCCAGAAAGCATTCTTGAATAATATATTTCTTCAGACTACTATTTTACCGAGATGACACTGCTTGGTCGAGTTTTCGATTAGTCAGTCTCAAGCCCCAGTAAAAGAGGAGGGTTGCAATAGATTGATAGCCAATGCAAAACTTCGTCACTAAATATGATTATGGATCAAACAAGAAATTGCACTAATGTTAAGGAAAGCATCGTATGGTCTGAATGCGGCGTCTTGGCAAAAAGACAATAAATAGTATTTTGCATACATACTCCGCAAATGGGTTTAGAGGAGGCTATAAATGTTTGATTTTGAGAAAATCTAGAAGATGTAGTACGTGAAATTACCATAGGTGAGAAGATCTGTATAGAATGAGATTTAAATGGACATGTAGGTAAAAAAAGAATAAGAATTACAATGAGATACACAGTGGACTCGGTTTTGGAAACAGGAACAATAAAGGAAGATCAATTTTGGATTTCGGAATAGCATATGACCTTATAGTGTCTAATACATTTTTTCAAAAAAAGAGATTAACACTTGATTGCATTCAAAAGTGGACCAAATAAGTAGCGGATAAACTATTTCATGAGTCGTAAGAGAAATAAAAGAGTTTGTAAAGACTGTAAGGTGATCCCAAAAGAAAGTTTAACAATGCAACGCCGTCTTATAATGTTGGTTGTCCGTATCCGTCACAGAAAATTGAGAAAACAAAAACTTATAGAACCCAAGATAAAATGGTAGAACTTGAAGAAAACTAAACAAACAGATGTTAGAAAAAGTACTATTAAAGCAAGAAGTGTTAAGAAATTCAAGTGGTGACCTTTTGTTTGTAAGAAAATTCAAGTGGTGACACAAATGAAGTTTAGGAGAATGTGGCGGTAAAAATGAAAAAATAGCGAGAAATTTTCTTGGAGAGTCAAAAGGTCGAACGCCTGCAAGTAATGAATCTTGGTGATAGAAAAAAGAAGTGCAAGACAAGGTAAAATCCAAGATAAATATTTATAAGACACTTCAATATTGCAGGAATCAAGAAAATTGAGAAAAATATAGTCTGGCTAAGAAAGAAGCTAAACAGGTCATAAGTAAAGCCAAATCAAAGACGTTTGAAAATTTTTATAAGAGGTTGGACAAGAAAGAATGTGAACAAGATGTGCATAAAATTGCTAAAGCGAGAGAAAGAAAGACAAGAGATTTGACTCAAGTTAAATGCATTCAAGACGAAGATAGCAAGACCTTAATAGAGGAAAAAACAATACAAGATAGATAGAAAAAATACTTTCAGTGGGAGACGAACTCGTATTGGACGAGTTATGTAACTCTGAAGATGTTAAAAACTTAACATATACTAGGAAAATCCGATTGCCGGAGGTAAAAGATTCTTTGAAACAGATGAAAAAGGTAAAGCGATTAGACCCGATGGTACTCCAATTGAGGCTTGGAAATGCCTATGGAAAGAAGGTGTCATGTAGCTCACGGATCTGTTTAACAAGATTGTGAAGCCCGAAAAGATGACTGACCAGTGAAGAAAAAATATTTCAGTGCATTTATATAAAAACAAAAGAGATATACAAGGTAATGCAAATTATAGAAGAATTAAGTTCATGAGTTACACAATGAAACTCTAGAAGTGATTGAGAAAAGACTTTGCAAAAAGAATATTGTATCTGAAAATCAATTTGCATTTATAAAGGTCAATAATGGAGGTTATTCATTTGTTAAGAAGATTAATAAAGAGATATCGAGAGAAGAAGCAAGATTTGCATATAGTTTTCATTGACTAGTAAAAGGCATATAATGAAGTCCGACTATAGATCTTTTGGAGAGTGCATGAAAATAAATATGTTAAAGTAGCGCACATAGAAATTATTAAAGAAACATATGAGAATGTAATGATAAACATAAGGACTCATGAGGATTAAGCCCAAAGTTCCATATCACAGTGTGTTTACAACAAGACTGGGCATTAAGTCAATACTTATTTGCTTTAGTTAAAGATAAGTTCACTTGATATATTTAACACAGAGTTCCATAGAACATGTTATTTGCATATGACATTATGATATTGGATGAGACTAGTGAAATAATCAATGGTAAGTTGGACTGTTGGCGGGACACCAGAGGAAAAAGGCTTCGAATTAAGTCAAAATAATAGACAGTGTATGAAATTTAATTACAACAACAAACGAATGACCTTAGAACCTTGCGTGAAACAAAAAGACTAAGAGATTCGCCTGAATGAGAGTGTTAGGTATTTAGAATATATACTACAGAAAGATAGAGGAACTGATAAGGATGAAAATCACAGGGTACATGAGGGCTGGTTAAAGTAGAGAAGTGCGTCAAGTCTTCTTTTTGATAGGAACATACCTTTTTCTGTAAGTATTAGGAAAGTACAATTAAAGCTTAATGGAAAGTTTTATTCTGAATCTTGGACAGTCAATTATGAGCATGAACAAAAGGAATGATAAAAGTAAGAAATGAACATATAAGGATAAAGATTGGGGTGGCTCCTGTAGAAGAGAAGATGAATGAGTCAAGGTTAAGATGGCATGAGCGTATGCAAAGAAGTTCTGCAGATGCACCTGTTAGACGGTGCGAGACAATGAATGAGGTGCATGTTAAAGGTGGGAGAAGGAGACCAAAGAGTACATGGAAAAAAATAAGGATATGACTTATATAAGTGATAGAGCACAACATGGTAAGTGATGGAACACAATGGAGACAATTGATTCATGTGGCCATTTTTATGTAGAGAGCATAAGATTTAACTGAAAATTTTAGGTACTTAGATCGGAATCACAGTTGAGATGATATGATATTTTTGAAAAAGACGTATTCTAAGGGCGCATCTTATGTAGTAGGTACTATGAGACACAAAAAGAAGGTACGTTTTAGGTCATGACTAAATAAATAAATAAAACACAAGAGAAATAATTGATCTATACAAACAACCTCACATAGTGAAAAAGCTTGAGTGTTGTTGTACTACTTTACCAAGATAGTGAATGGCCTTAAATGCATAGGTCAGATGTATGCAGATTTCTGAACGGATCCAGAAAATAAATGACTTAACCTGGTGTAGTGTGTTTCAATTATTTCTAATTAATTCCCAGATGTCACGTTCAAACATTACCCACAACGCATAATTCCTACGGAAACTCAACTTCCAACATCAAACTTACAATAAGCACCTGTTGACAACATATTCAGCGTCAAATTTACCATCTTAAACGCTATTTAGCCTGAAAAAGGCAGAATTTTTAGGTACACTCCTAGATATAATGCTGAGTTTTTCTCATAACCAAGATATTTTCATTCGTGCCGCAACGTGCAAAGTTTTTCAAGATTTTTTCACATTAATGAACAAATTAGTTTCGAATGAAAAACCAATTTCAAAGTATCCAAATAAAAAGATTGTTATTGCACTTGATGTCTGGATACCTTTTCATCATCCACGGTCTCCACCATGGCAAGATTAGGCACACCTGCTAGGGAAAAGAAAAAATTGGAAGAGAAAACCATCCATCAATAGACTGATTGGCAAGGAGCATATCACAGCATTTTTATGCTTTCACTAACTAAAGCAAATAATTCTAGTCATTTATATCCATTATCACATTTCCTACCTGTATTTGTGTTTACCAACTTTCAAACCAATAAAAGATCCTATCTTGAAATAGCTTAGTAATCATCAACATGAAAGCGGTCGTAAAAACAAAAACAACAAAAGCTAAAATCCATCAACCAAAATCCACATAAGTGCCCACAATAAATATGAGTTCACAATAAACTATTCAGTAGCTCTCAAGCATTTGGCTCTAGTGTAGTGCGTTTTGTAAGCCTCCTTTGAAACTGCATCGGCTTGTCCAGTTTGTCTGATGCTTCATTGTAAATTTTCCTTCTGGTCTTTTTATGAAAAATTTTACTTACAAAAAAAAAAAAAAAAAAAAAACATTTGGGATTTGGTTCCCCTTAACATTGCACAAAATGGTCGGGGGTTTGCTCGGCAGCACTTAAAGATAAGTGCCTGTTATCAAAAGCCATGTAAATTTTTTGCTACCATCTTATGCAAAATTATACTGAACCAAGACATATGTGAAGATTAAGCTTGGACATTTGTTTGACAAGTCATCTATTTCTCAGCATAAGCATCTTTTCCCTGAATTTTATCAATCTCTAAATTAAGCTCCAAAAGCTCAAGAACCATTCCTCATGTTTTATAGGTTCCTTTTTTTTTTTTTTTGGTTTTTTCATCACTGAATAAATGTCCCACTATCACTTCAATTCCTTTTCTGAGCTAGCCAGCTTATAAGACAAAACATCTTCTTCCAGATCCAGGATTCTACAAATAAGTTTTACATGCAACTGATGGAAGATAGTTATAGCAGCAATTTAACTGGTCCCTGAGAGAAATGGAGATTAGCTACTTACTCAGAAGCGGCTTCACTTTGTTGCTCTGCAAATGCCCAATGAAATGCCATTCAATATCATCCGGAAGCTGCATTTTTTTCAACGAACTGTAAGAAAGACTTCAAATTTCCATTAAATTTGAACAAACCCGCAAGGAAATCCCATTAAATAAAAGAAGCATAATGAAAGAGTATCTGGTACTTCAGCATATAAAACCAAAACGACATCATCTTATAAAGAACATGGAGGAATTGACGGACCTGAGGAGCTTTTTCTATTAGTTCTTGCACGTAATTCTCGCCGAAACATTGGTGGCCGGCGTCGTAAACTTGGCGAATAACAGGAACCGGTTTGGTCTTGCTCACGGCGACCACTCGGACGCTCTCCGGCCGGCGCCCGCATCTCTCGGCAATCTCTTGCACGCGATGCAAAACAGACTTCAACGCCGCCGCAGCCACGCCATCCATGGCGGATGCAGCCATTTCTGGATGCTCAGTTATTGAGACCGAAACTTCAGTCCGGTCAGCTGCAACTGATGGTGCGGACTCATCCGCCATTTACTTTTCAGATTATTTTACCAGTACAGATATTTACAGGAAAAAGGAAAAAAGAAAATTTAGAACAAATTGGGGAAAAAAAGAGCTTTTAGACTGGGTGCATGGCTAGAAATAATTGCCCAAGGCCCGTGAGTTAAGAGAGCAAACGATATAAGTTGAATCAAATACTTTTTATGGAATCAAGATGTTTAAACATTTTTGAATTCAAGACTGAACATGATTTTTATATGATTTTAGATCTTATACGTCTTTAAAATTGAGTCGAACTCTACATAATTCAAACAAACTTATAGTTTATGAAAATGGTATGTATATTTATAGGCATTGTGTTTAGCTAATGGTATTCAATCAGTATTGTTTCATGCATGGAAAAACTTATTATACTTTCAAAATTGCCAATTATTATATTAATATATCAAAGAAATATACTAGTATAAAATCAATATATATATACACACACATATAGTAAGTTCGAGACTATTTATGAGCTAACGAATTGTGCATCTGTTGAAGGACAGCTGTAAATTAGGATGTAAAATATTCTGTTGTAAATACTTTCCTTAGTTAGTTTGATCTAATTTAGTCTTATTAATTAGGCTGAGTCATTAGGATTAATGTGATTGATTATTGTTTCCTTGTATAAGCTGTAAGTCATAGTATAAGAAAGCATAGCCATGTATACTGGAAAATTATCAATGAAATTGTCAAAACATTGATCTCAAAACTCTTCATGGTATCAGAGCAGGATTCTTCTGCTTGAGCAAATAGGTGTTGAGATTTCTGAAAAAATAGGCTCAGAAAAAATCTCATCATCACCATTTACCTATCCCAGCCAAACGGCCAGATCTTGTTTAAGCCAAACAACGTTTTTCTTCCTTCCTTGACCAGCCCTCACAGCAAGAATATTGTGTTGCTTGTCTTCGAAATACATCCTGCAAAACCCAAAAATTTCAGAAACCAATAAAGCTGAAACTTCAACCCACACACAAGAACCGCAACCCAGTAATCAGACCCCCGGAGAGTGGGCACTCCAAATCGCCCAGATTCTCCGGGACAGCCTTCATCTCTCTCTAACTCAGCAAGTAATATCTGCACCAGAAACCTTATACATTTCAGTCAAATTAAACAGTGGCAACTATGCCTTATGGTCCACTGTCATCTACAGGGCCATTCTCGGCCAAGGAAAAATATCACATCTTACAGGCAATCCTCAGCCACCACAGCCTGATGACCCACAATATAACCGATGGGAACATGAGGATAACAAAGTATTTACCTGGATATTACAAAATGTAGAGCCAGCGATGATAAGTAACATTACCCGATATCCAACGGCTAAGGCCTTGTAGGATGGCCTAGCCCTTACCTACAGAATGGGTGGGGATGGCCTGCAAATATTTGACCTCCATAAAAAGACCAACACAATCCGGCAAGGGATTGGCAGTGTGGAGGACTGCTGGAACAAGCTGCAAGACGTTTGAGTCTCCATTGATACCAAAGACCCAAACCCCATACGTTGCCCAGAGGATATCCGACTGTATGCACAGAAGATTCAAGAATCCAGACTGTACCAGTTTCTCATGGCCTTGGGAGACCAATTTGAGACAGAAAAAAGAAATCGACAAGAGAGATCTGCTGCCTTCCTTAGAAGCAGTGTTTTCAGAGATAAAGAGAGCAGAGGCAAGAAATGTTGTCCTTAGAGGACAACAACCCTCAGGAGATTCTTCATCCTTGGGTGTTGGCCAAGGACTTGCAAGTAAGACCCAGACGGTTGGTAGAGGACGAGGCAGAGGAGGACCAGCATCCCCTTCTTCCCGCTCAACTAGCTCATCGCGGGAAGGAAGGGATAAAAGCCAACTATTGTGCAGTCACTGTAAGAAAAGAGAACACCTCAAGGAGAAGTGCTTTCAGCTAGTTGGTTATCCAGAATGGTGGGAAGGGAAGAAAACCACCACTGGATTTGGAGGCACAGGGGTGGCCTCCTTCATTTCCCCCGGAGAGGACGGCGGCAGCACCCAAATAGAGCAACCAGAGCAAGGAGGCAGCACAGAGCAGCCGCAGAAGGAAAAAGGGGTGCAGAGTCTAATGGCGGCAGGAGGTAAAAGGGGGCTGGGGAAAAACCCTAGCCCCCAACCCTTTTTATACGCAGATATTATTCCCCAAGCCCCTCCTGTTTTTACTAATGTCAGTACAACCCCTTGTTTTCCCGCAGTTGCTAATCCAGGGCCTTTGTTTTCTGGAATAAAAAAAGTCCCCCTGAACTCTCTGAAAATGACACCGCGGTATCCCACCTTGCGCCCCTACACACATTTAGTCCTCCGACTTCTAGTAAATATAAAACCGTCCCCCCTTATCCGCCCCTACTACCGTGGACCAATACAAAAACAAATCCGCGTACCATGTTAGCAAATCACCAGCCCATTCCACTTCCAAGTGGATATTTGATTGTGGTGCGACCGACACCGTGTTATTTGACCCTACTGATTTTGTTACCCATTCACCACCCTTAAAAACTCATGTTGAAACTGCTAACGATGAACTTGTTCCTGTAGATGGAGGCGGGACTATTACTATTACACCTGATATCACTATATCAAATTGTCTTTTTGTTTCCTCTCTCTCGAGCAAATTATTATCAATTAGCCAAATTACCAAAGAGTTAAATTGTGTTGTGCTCATGTATCCCTCGTTTTGTCCATTACAGGACATTCATACGGGGACCATAATTGGACATGGTACCGAGAGTGGTGGACTCTATTAGTGGATGCTGTAGAGCGACATGGCCGGTCTAATCTTGCCACCGAATCGGTTACTCGGCAATTGTGGCTCTGACATCGTTGGTTAGGACATCCGTTGTTTAGCTATCTTAAGTTTCTTTTTCCAGACCATTTTATTTCTGAAATAAACAGCCTGCAAAATTTGAACTGTAACACGTGCCTCCGGGCCAAACAGCCCCGGGCTACTTATCATGCTAATAACACTCGTGTTGATAGAAAGTTTTCATTAGTGCATTCTGATGTCTGAGGACCTGTCCCACATTATTTTGTTACTTTTATCGATAATTTTTCCCGCATGACGTGGTTGTATCTCATTAAACATAAATCTGAAGTTACTAAAAAGTTTTTAGAATTCTATATGATGATCAAAACTCAATTTCATACATCCATACAAATTCTTCGATCTGACAATGGTGGAGAATATTTTGATGGGGCACTAAAGCAATTCCTTACTCATAATGGCATACTACACCAAACAACTTGTCCTGGCACTCCTGAACAAAATAGAGTGGCCGAACGAAAAAATAGAACTCTCCTCCAAATGACACGAGCCATGATGCTTGATACTAATGTTCCTTGGGGTTTCTGGCCGGAGGCCGTGACCACTGCTAATTATCTCAGTAATCGTCTTCCCACCTCTAGTCTCCATCATCAAACACCTCTCCAAATGATATCAACCCAAACGGACATTCTGTCTATCCTGACCTTACCCCCAAAAGTATTCGGTTATATTGTATTTATCCATATACCCAAGCCTCACCGTACTAAATTCGACCCCTGTGCTGAGAAATGTGCCTTCGTTGGATACTCTTCTACCCAGAAAGGATACCGATGCTACAACCCTCGCACCCGCCGCATTCATATCACTATGAATTGCACTTTTCTTGAAACCAAACCTTTCTTTAACACCCAATCTCAGTCTCAGGGAGAGATAGCTAATGACGATACTCTCGATTGGCTGTCTGAGCCACACTGGTCGACCGCTGAACCAACACGGCAAGTAGATGACGCCGACCGCATAGCGGCTATCTACCATAAAGAAGAAACCACTATAGTACCAACCAATGATGCTCCTCATCTGAATGCTCCGCAACAGGTAAACGATAGTGTACATGTTGATACCACACATTCACCAGATATTCTTACTATCGTTCCTGTTTCCTTAGACCTATATATGGACTGTACTAACCCCTCCTCAGAGAATCAGGAGCATTCTTCTATAGAAAACCAGGAACGTGGATTAGCACCTCAAGGGAACCAAGGACGAGTACTGCCACCAAGAAAAAACAGAGGGATACCACCTGAACGGTACTCTTCCACCAAGGTGGCACAAGCATCCAGATACCCGGTCAAGGAACCAGGACCCGCACAAAGCTTCTTTATGACACTTTGCAATGAGAAAATTCCCCGTAATGAAAATAAAGCATACCAATTACCACAGTGGAAAGAAGCCATGGATACGGAGATTAATGCATTCAAGAAAAACCAGACGTGGGAAAAATGCCAGCTGCCAAATGGAAAGAAAATGGTAGGATGCAGGTGGGTGTTCACTGTCAAATATAAAGCGGATGGGAGCATTGAAAGGCACAAAGCAAGACTTATTGCGAAAGGATATACACAGATGTATGGCATTGACTACTCAGAAATGTTTTCTCCAGTAGCCAGAATTGACACCATACAGGTACTATTCTCCATTGCTGCAAATAAAGACTGGCCCTTACTCCAGTTTAACGTGAAGAATGCATTTCTACATGGAGAACTAAAAGAAGAAGTGTATATGGATCCACCACCCGGGTTTTCTGATGAATTCGGGCCACACCAGGTATGTCGTTTGAAGAAAGCACTTTATGGACTCAAGCAGTCACCCCGATCTTGGTTTGGACGATTCACTGCGGTCATGAAAAAGGATGGATACAAACAAAGCAATGCGGACCACACCTTATTCTACAAAAAACAGGGAAGTTGTATTACATGTCTTATTATTTATGTTGATGACATGATTATCACAGGAAATGATACTAATGAAATTTCTCGTCTCAGGAATCATCTATTCACTCAATTCGAAATGAAGGACCTCGGGGGCCTAAAGTATTTCTTGGGCATAGAAGTGCTAAGATCGTCAACAGGCATTTACATATCTCAGCGAAAGTATATCTTGGACTTGTTGGCAGAGGTTGGCCTATTGAATGGAAAACCTGTAGATACACCAATGATTCAGAATCAGAAGCTTGAGGTGATCCAGGGAGCGTCACTGGTGGAACGAGAGCAGTATCAGAGACTAGTTGGGAAACCGATCCATCTTTCCCATACCAGACCAGACATTGCCTACGCTGTTGGAGTCGTAAGCCATTTTATGCATAATCCACAGAAGCAACACCTTGAAGCAGTCTTCAGAATTCTAAGGTATCTTAAAGGCACACCTGGGCGAGGTATCATATTTCAGAACCATGGATACTGAATATTGAAGCATATACTGACGCAGACTGGGAATGCAACATAATGGATAGGCGATCCATTTTTGGGTATCTCACATTGGTTGGTGGTAACCTAGTGACGTGGCCGAGTAAGAAGCAGTCAGTTGTTGCATTATCTAGTGTGGAGGCGGAATTACGAGGAATTGTTAAAGGTATCACTGAGGTTTTATGGTTGCGAAAACTTATGATGGAACTTGGTCTCTTAGTCGAAGGTCCAACCAGTCTAAAATGCGACAACAAAGCCTCGATCAGAATTTTGGAGAATCCTGTTCAGCATGACAGAACTAAGCACATCGAGGTCGATTGTCACTTTATTAAGGAAAAACTTGACAATGGCATTGTGACTCTACTATTTGTTCGCTCAGAGGATCAACTTGCAAATATACTTACCAAAGCCGTTAATGGACGAATCTTTGCTGATATCCTAGACAAGTTGAACATTAGAGATCCTAGTGTTCAACTTGAGGGGGAGTGTTCAAGGACAGCTGTAAATTAGGCTGTAAAATATTATGTTGTAAATACTTTTCTTAGTTAGTTTGATCTAATTTAGGCTGATTAATTAGGCTGAGTCATTAGGATTAATGTGATTGATTATTATTTCCTTGTATAAGCTGTAAGTCATAGTATAAGAAAGTATAGCCATGTATACTGGAAAATTATCAATGAAATTGTCAAAACATTGGTCTCAAAACTCTTCAGCATCAACATTTTCAAGATTGACTTGTTATAAGCTGTAAGTCATAGTATAAGAAAGCATAGCCATGTATACTGGAAAATTATCAATGAAATTGTCAAAACATTGGTCTCAAAACTCTTCAGCATCAACATTTTCAAGATTGACTTGTTAAAATTTGAGTCAAATCGAATTTAATCTCGATCTTTGACTGAACTAAATCTACTCATGAACCACTTTACTCATTTTTATCTCTAGTTTATCGTGGTAGACTCGTAAAATAGCTTGTTCAATTTAAAAATTAACGAACACGACTGTAACTTGAATGGTTCATTAAAAAAGCTAAATTCAAGCATCATATTCATTTGAATACTTATAAAGCATAAAATAAAAACAAATTTATTTATTTTTATATTCTATTTTTCGTGACACGTTGGATTTATGTTATAATCACATATTTACTTGTGATGAGACAAAATCTACCTGTTCAGAGAAGACAAAACTTTCCAGTTACTTAATAATGGTCAACGTGACTCAGTCTCAAATATTTGACTAGTCAACCTCGGCCAGAAGACACCAGCCTCGGCCTCCGTCATCAACAGTCGAGGCATGTCATCTAAAGTAACTAAGGCAAGTTCAAGTATAACTCTTAGTCAGTTCGGCTCGGCAGATTTCACTATTATTGGCCAAACCACACTTGGCCGTATTCCTAGCTGAATTCTAATTGCACTTCGGCTCAGCAATGTACTGGTTAATCGAGGCAACCATTTCTGGTCAGCCTCAGCAAGTAAATATTCAAAATATCATATCAGCAGGACATAACTTCACAAGGAAGCAGATTCTGCTCGGCCTTGGAATGTCCTCAGCCTCAGCTTCCTGACTGCCCCGAGCCCTAGTCTCGGCCTCTGTCTTATAAGGGTTTTGCCCCTAAAATACTCGGCTAGTTCAGATATTTATCAACTGCCGCCTGGGACCTACCCAGACAACTCTGCAAACGCTTTCTAGGTGTCAAGCATCTTCTGGCTGAATAAAGAGTCATTATTGCTGGCCGCCTGCGTATCATAGACTCAGCTACTTGCGCATTCATCTGTCCAATCACACTGCACACCTATGACAGAGTAGCCTTTCTGCAACACTCATTGGTCTAATCATCTTTATGCATAAAAGGACCTCAAGACAGAAGGAAAAAAGGGGGAGGAGTCCAAGACAACTTTCGGAGTCTTATTCTCCAAGGAAAAAACTCCATATTCTCCAACCTTCTAACTCTCAGTGAGAGGGCTCCAAAACGGCGCCTCAGCCGACATATAAACAACCACTCTCTCAGTGAGAACTTGATACAGGTTTATTCTTAACCTTTATTCCAGCATAAACTGCATACAAAAATACTCATAACTGACTTGAGCGTCGGAGGGTTTTCCTAGGACAGTGCCCCTGGGCCTCTAACGTTTCCTTTCCTTCTAAGGCTCTATTGACGGACCCAAACAGAGAGCTAACGGCATACTACAACGATCGTCTCTGATCCACCTGGTGAAGATCTGGCTTCATCAACTTGTGTATTAAAAAGTTAAATGTGAGGATTTGAGAATTAGGAATTGAAATTTGAGTGCATATTTGTTTTGACTTACGAGCACATCGGGCAGCGTAAGATTGAGCAGTTTTAAGCTTAAGCACATCCAAAACTGTTCAAGTATAAACAAACCGATTTTGAGCAGTTTTAAGTTTGAGCAAATTTATTAAATGTTTGAGTAATATCAAGCCAAGTTTAAACGCATCGAAAATCATACGTTGACAAAATAAAATTTGGTCGACTAGGATTGGTTGCATCACTAGTTGGATGGAGGCATTTTTTTTATAATGTGAATGCATTAGAAGTATGATTGATTGTGATTGACATCATGAAAAGCAATTACTTTTATCACTTTATCCTTGGACATCTGTGCTATTTTATTTTGTTTGTGTATGTCTTAAATCGTTTGTAGATTGGGTAAAGACTAAAAGAAAAGTATTTGTTTTACCAAATTATTTGATTGTGCATGATTATGCACCAAAGTTTATATCTATTAGGAAATTAAGGAATAAGTGGACATTTTAATCGTTTTTTAATCTTTAAAACCTTGATATATTGTAAACGTTTAGATGTAGTCTTTTCCATTTCCAATAGAGTCAATGACACATCCTTCTTTGACTTTGGAATATGATGGATAAAACAAAATGACTCTCTAAATTGGTTGCGCTTCTTATATGGTGAAGTAGCAGTTGATGGACTCATCTTGACGCAATTTTCATTATGGGTTATCGGGAAACAACCTCCGTGTGTTTCTAACACATGGGTATATATGGTTGTGTACTTCGATCCCTATACCTCGTCATATGCGAGAGCCTCTAAAGCACTCGGGTAATGTTGCTGTTGTTTAGAAGTACTTCATGTGCTAAATAGAGAAGTCCTTTATATTTGAAGGCAGCATCTACATTTTTGGGCTAACTGCTACTTTCTGTCTACTTGTCCAGAATTTCGAATGTCCAAAAGTGCCTGGAGCTACAAAGACGAAGAAGTTGAAGCTCGTATGGTGAACATGTCTCTTGTATACCAATACATTATCCAAGAATGGTAGACCAAGGTAAAAACTGCCCCCCTTCATGCACTTGTCTTCACCTTTACATGACATACTTAATTATACATATATGTATATATACAAATCCCATCTTGCTCATTCTAATACATGTATTTATAATAAACACTAACAATATAGTCAGTATGTCCTATCTAACCTCTCTTTTTATCATAGTCACCCTTTTGTCCACCATTTACATCTCCACTTTTCAGCTTGTCCATGGAAATAAAATCATGAATGTAATAGACTCATGTTGGCGATCCAACCCCAGTTGGGCATACAATCGACATGCATTGGCTGATTGCGCGATTGGGTTCGGAAAAGATGCACTTGGAGGCAAATATGGTGCAATATATGTTGTTGAAAATCCATCAGATGATCCAGTACATCCAAAACCTGGCACGCTCCGTTATGGGGTAGTCCAAAAATGGCCCTTGTGGATTACTTTTGCTAGGGACATGATTATTACCCTTGAAAAGGAGTTGCTTGTGAATAGTTATAAGACAATTGATGGGAGGGGAGCCAAAGTTGAGATTGCTTATGGACCTTGCATTAATATACAAAATGTTAGTCATGTAATAATTCATGGGATAAGAATACATAACTGTAAGCATGGGAAGGCTGGTCTTATTGAGAGCAGCTCAGATCATGTCGGCCACCGCGGTCGGTCTGATGGTGATGCTATTGGCATTTCTTCTTCCTCTCATGTGTGGATTGATCATTGTTTTCTTGCTCGATGCAGCGATGGATTAATTGATGTTATTCATGGTTCCACTGCCATAACCATTTCTAACAACTGTTTCACTCAGCACGACAAGGTGATTTTCGTATATAATAAAGACTTCTTCCAAGCCATTGTTAGAATTTTATGAAGAAAAACTATTAGATTAGTTGTTTATAATGGTCTGTCTCATCATCTGGCGGCTCTTTCATGCATGTGATTTGACTCATAGTTGGGATTTGATTGTTTTGTAATCTAAGAGAATTTGTTGGAATCGCAGGTTATGTTATTTGGACACAACGATAAGAACATGGAGGACAAAGCACTTAGAATCACGGTTGCCTTCAATCATTTTGGGCCAGGTCTTGTTCAGAGGATGCCGAGGTATCCAAATATTCTTTTTGATTAAAACCAGATTAAGTCGTAACATAACTTAAAACTCCTGTGATTAAAAAGAAAAAAGAAAGCGTTTCCCGTGCAACAGGGGTTTGGGTTTGCATAGGGTCCGAAAAGAGTTCGGATCGCTTCGCAATTTGATGTACGCAGTCTTACCTTAAACTTTGTGTAAGAGGTTGTTCCGAGGCTCGAACCCGTTTGATGTACAATTCAATTATATATCATATGAATCCTACACTATTAGATACAACAACAACAATATTACTCTATTGCCGGGGTCGGATGCACGCAACTATACTCATGCGTTAGAAACACACAGAGGTTGTTTCCCGATGACTCATAATGAAAATTGCATAAGCTGCGTCGAACAATGGCTACTTCACAATATAAGAAGCGCTACCAATTTAGTGAGTCATTTGCTTTATTCCATCATATTCTAAAGTCAAAGAAGAGTGTGTCCTTGATTCTATTGGAAATGGAAAGTTACACTATTAGATACAAAGACACAAAATATAAGCAGGTTCCTCGTTGGTTTCTTCATGATTGTGTCTTACAAGTCCATGTCTAAATGTGTATCAACCTAGTAGAGCCATGCCGTGCATCTAAACTGGACGTGACATTTTCTGGATCGATTTATTGGTAAGTATACTATTAAAGTTCAAAAGAAAAACAATAGAACTTATAATAAAAGAACAATAAAGGTCAAAAGAAAAAAGAAATAGACTAATCTAGAATATATGTTTACAAAAGAAGCAGATGAATGTTTTTTTATCAAAGGAATCTTACTTATTGTCAGCCCTGCAGGGTCAGGCTGGGATATGCACATATTGCAAACAACATGTATGACGAATGGAAAATGTATGCCATAGGTGGAAGTGCAAATCCAACCATTTTCAGTGAAGGAAACTACTACATGGCTTCTAATGATCATGATGCCAAAGAAGTAAGCTTTTCTCATTTATTTCTCACCCACAAAATTTTGTAATAATTGATGACTAACTTTATGTATCATAGTAGTTATTCCTTGTTGCGTCAAACTGTGTCGATCAATTGTCACTTCACAACATAAGAAGCGCATCAAATTTAGTGAATCATTTTGCTTTCTTCCATCATATTCCAAAGTCAAAGAAGAGTGTGTCCTTGGCTCTATTGGAAATGGAAATCGGGAAACAACCTCTGTGTGTTTTTAATACATGGGTATGGTTACGTACATCCGACCCCGCCATAAACAGGAGGCTCTAAGACAATAAGATAATGTTGTTGTAGTAGTAATTATTCCTTATCTAACACATGACAAAAACATAATGTGGGAGTCTCTAAACCACCTTGTTGGTCTGTCATTTTTCCTTATAATCACTTGTCTAACTATATATCGTTTTTTCCATTTCCAATAGAGTTAAGGATATACTATTCTTTGACTTTTGGAATATGATTAAATAATTGGTTGCGCTTCTTATGTTGTGAAGTAGAACTCGATCGACACAGCTAGACACAATTTTCATTATGGGTTATTGGGAAACAATCTCTGTGTGTTTCTAACACATAGTTACGGTTGCGTACATCCGACCCTCCCAGACCTCGCCATTGACAGGAGCCTCTGAGACAATGGGTAATGTTGGTGTGGTTGTTGTTGTCTAATTATATATCGTTGGATAAGAAGTTCAATGAAACTACTGTTTCTTACGGAAAGCCCACAAGGGATGAACACTCTGAAAAGATTCATCCCTTGCGTATATTGTAGAGAATATGTGGTAAAAAGTAATACGGAGTATATGTTATTTTCACCATCAAGATTTTGTTTGGCAATTGGGGTATATTGAGGATTATACGTATATGCACATTGCTATACAGGTTACAAAGAGAGAGGTGAAGAAAAATTGGGGAGAATGGACATGGAGGTCTTACAAGGATACATTTGTAAATGGAGCTTATTTCGTTCAATCTGGAAATGGGAGTTATTTCCCTGATTACACTTGGTCTGAGTACTTCCCTGTCGCCAATGGGTCTACTGTTCCTGAATTAACATCTGATGCAGGCCCCTTGAGCTGCAATCCTCACGCGGCTTGTTTATAATTTTGTTTGAATTTTTCATCATGATAGATTAAAACAGTAAATTTTCCTCATACAAACAGCTTCAAGGATTACAGGATGTGCGGATACAGACACTGGGTAATCATTGTGCCTTTGATATAAGGCATCATTTGGAATGTTCAGATACGGAGATGCTAAATATGAGCCAAAATATGATGTTTTTAATCATGTTTTTTCATGTGTACAAAAACAGTTCTTTAAAGAATTGGTGATGTTTTTATACACATGACGAAACGTGATTGAATACCTCATATTTTGCCACATCTTTAACCTCCCCATATCTGAACCGCATTTGAGAGTTAGTGAAAGAATACGTTCTTGTAAATATATAATATAGGATGTGTAGATTACATCGGAAGATACAAAGGTACATTACATCTTCAATTGGGAACAAACGTTGTTACATCTTCAATTATAACTATATTTTTGGATACAGAGAGCAAATATCAATTAGACTTATACAGGGCACCACCTTTCAGATCCATCACCATGAAAACAAAAATTAAATTCGTAGTGTATATGTGTGTGCGCACGCGCGTCCTCCTCGACGTAAACTAGGTTGTACTCCTTATCGTATGAAAGAAATAAGAAAGTATAATATGAGAGACACTTCTCCTAGCAAGTAACCTTACCATATCTACCATGGAATCATGCACGGAGAAGCAAGTGAAATAAAAATAAATAACAGTACAGAAAATAGCATACTTACCATATTTACGACATTGTATTATTTACCATTGCCTAGACCATTGTACCGTATTTATTATTTATGATGCTTTCGAGGTTTTATTTCAACCTCCGCTGACATCGATTTGCGTTATGTTGCTGACGAGTTTTTATATCGATTTCGACATTTTGTATGTTCTTAGCGAAATACGGTAGGTGAATTTTTTTATATATATGTATATATAAACAAGTACTATGAAAGTGTAATTAAGTTGTTTTTTGCACTCATCGAACCGAAAAGCCTCCAAGTTGACGGACTAATTGATTCAAAAGCGTTAGAACAAGCCGTCAAAATAAAAGGTTCACAAATATTCTACACATCTCATTGGTTATAGATCAACTAATCATACTTAATCCTTAACTATTTTAAATTTTGTGTTTCTTATTTTCCCATTGATGAATTAGCATGTTTTCTTCTCATGTTTGTGTTTCTATTACTCTCTATTATTGTCTTATTTGACTTCTCAATAATATAACGTACAATATGTTAAAATATATACTAAAATAATATTTTAAAGATGCAGAGACTATCAAGTTAAACAATAAAAGCTAACACTAGAGTTATGACTGAGTGCACGCAAATTTGACACAACTACTCCAATAGAAGCTAATATTATAGTTATGCTGGTCCATATTTGGAGAAAGCATAACTTGGAATGAGTATATCAAACGCTTTCACAAACAAAGGAAAAGGGAAAAAATTATATAGATAGTGATGTCAAATTAACATGGCATAACTTAGAATGAATATATTAAGTTCCCTTAAATAAGAAAAAGAACATGACACATTTAGTGATGTTAAATTCACATGGTGCGTGGTATAAAGATTATGTACAAGTACCTTCCTGAGTCCTATATATATAATCCATCCAAAACTACTTTGGTTCAAAGGGAGGGGAAAAAGATTGTGTAAAAGATGATGATTTTTTTCGGTTTCCAATTATCTTTTGTTAGAAAATGTGTATGATATGGTACCAAAAAACGGAATTAACAAAAAGAATAGAAGCGGAGACACAACAAAAGTTGTTGTTTTTAAAGCAAAATGCCTACACCATAGCGAGGTGAACTACGCGGCATAAGCCTCCCAGGATATAACAACTTCTTCCTTTCATTCGCTCTACGAGAGAAAGATGAACTTGCACAAGAGAAGTGTTTGATAGTGGAGGAAGAAGAAGAGAGAATTGGAGGTGAAAAATGCTGAAATTTTCAGAATTTTGCATATGTTGTCTATATCATTTAAGATAGCAAGGCCTTATGTTTATAGGCATTGGGTTGTGTAAAATCTCACTTTGAAAACCTATTTCAGCAGTTTAATTAACTTCCATGTCAGTTGAATACCGTTGATGTATGGAGATGATTCTTGGATCAAAAGATGCAATACAAAGTGAAGAGTTCTGTCTTTTGACACCTCGATCGATTGATGTTGGACAGAGACTTGCAACTTTGCATCCTGCCAACATAGATCAATTGATGTCACATCGATCAATCGATATCACATCGATCAATCGATGTCACATCGATCTATGTTAGAGAGTTTCCAGCTTTGCATCCACACCTCATCGATCGATCGACGTCATCGATCTATGTCCAACAGAATATTCAACTTCATTTCAGCTTTCACTTGGTTCGATCTAACTTACACATGGATCGATCTAAGTGATTCCTTACAAGTTTAAAGCATTCAAATCATCTTTCAATCTCCCAAACAACATCATACATATTTTTTATATAAGTTTGGAACAAATTTTAAAGTACTTTAGACGTACTTTTCCAACATCTTTCATCCAACGTACTAAAACTAATATTTATAGGATAATTATATGACAATATATATATATATATATATATATATATATATATATATATATATATATATATATATATATATATATATATAGACACACACAACGCGAATTAGGAATCATCTAACAAAGTCTGCTCCATTCAATAGTGTTTGGTTTCAAATTATAGCATCTGATTTAAGAGATTCAAGAACATATCGTTTGGACCAACCTATATATGTTTGCACACAAGATGTGGAATATTGGAGTGCTAATAGGTACAAGGAAAGACCTAACATGAACGATCATAAGCTAAATGGTATTTGAAACTAACGTAATTTTTGCAAATACAATACGGAATAGTCATAACATTTTAAAATGTGGCTGGATGTATCTGATGCCTGTCATCCTTGCATTAAACAGTTTGACATATACAACATCTACAACAACGACATCACCCTATTTTCATATAGGCTCCTACATATAGCGAGGTATGGGGGTCAGATGTACGCAACCATACCTATTTGTTAGAAGCACACTGATGTTATTTTTCAATGACCCATAATGATACGTCAAGGAAGCACACCTAATTTAGTAAGTCATTTTGCTTAATTCTTTCATATTATAAAGTAAACATATAATTAATGCAAATTTTGGCTACCAGTACTCTTCTCAATGACTATATGTTCTTACTATTCAAATAAATGGAAGTGTTGGCTGTAGCATTGTGGACAGTTGAGTCAACACATTTGGCCCTTCTTGTGCAGTACAACTTCAACATATCCCGAACATGAATCATCATGTTATTGACTTTTGTAGCATTATCTTGAATTAAATGATAGCTGAAAGAGACAAGCTTCTACCTTCCTGTTAGAAGGCCAAATCAAATTAATAGAGATATTAGTTACAATTACATAACCAATGTAATTAGCAATTAAAGTCTTCATTAGTTTACATAATCTCTACCATATTTAGAAGAAATAATATACTATAGATAGATAGCCGTGTGTTACGAAAAATGTTAATGAAAGACTTGATCCTTCTTCCATTGAATCACTATTATGAGTTAAACATGGTATCGAGCATGTCCTTTGATCCTAGAGGGCTCAGAAAAACAATCCGTTGTTTGAAAAAACACCTTCTCAAAACGTAATACAGCTAAAACCAAGCAGCCACTGTTCGTACCATTCTTAACTCTTCCAACAAAAATCAATCAATCAATCAATTAAACACAGTATATCTCAACGGCAGCAAAAGCTATCGTTAGGTTCTGGGAAGGGTAAGTGACAGACAAACAATACCTCTATCTCAATGGATAGAGAGTTTGCTTCTAGTGAGACCCCGACTCTATATGTATTTGCATAAATTATAAAAAATAGGGATATGATGTGCTAGTGTGTTAGTGAGGCTAAAAATGAGGCAAAATATGAGGCTCCAATCCCGCGTCGTCACGTATACAAAAGCAACTTTTAAAGAAGGGGGTGCTGCACTTTTTTTTATATAAAAAACTGCTTTATATACGTGGCGACCCGTAATTGGATGCCTCATATTTTACTTTATCTTTAGCCTTTTTATATCTGAACCCGGAGAAATTGATACATTTATTTCTAAAAGGTACAGAAGGCCAAAAGATGGTGCATTTGTTGCAGTCGAGATTTTCTCACCTTTTTACTATAGTTTCTTGACCAACCGAACATAGTCTTACGGACCAGCTTTTTATTGGATTTCACCATCCTAATGATTTCGAGCCCCATATGTTGAGTGTGTTATCATCTTCCAAATAACAAGTATATTACTCTCAAAAGGAGAAGGAAAAGCGTAACCAGGGCATAGCTCAGTTGGTCTCAGTTTGAGATTTCTTTCAAGAAATTAAGAGTTCGATTCCAGAAACACGTACAGTGTGGGTGTTCCACTTTCGGCCTGGTTTGCAAGACACCTTGTGTGGGTCATTGCGTAAGTAATCACCCAACCTAGAAGGCTGTTGGGCTCCTGATTTGCATCCTCTATAATGTTCCTTAGAGCTCTGATTTATATTTGCATCCTCCACAATTTAAAGTCCTGATTTACATGTTTTATAATGTTTATTGGAGTTGAGACGGCGTAGAAATGATAATGGCATTTTGTTCGAGGAGAAGGAAAAGCAAGTGTCGCTTGCACACATCACACACGCAATACTTCATGCTTTTCTCACACGTTAGACCCAAGTCCGTTAAGCTCGGACCCACTTTATACCCTGGACCCCTCCACGTCATTTTCCGTCACGTTAGTGCATCCTTTTCACCGACCTACCCGCTTCGAACGCTTCCGTCATCAAAACTCAAATATTCTTTCCAATCGTTCGATTAAAAGATCAACGGTGTAGATCGTTCACCACATCTTAATCTTGGTGAGTGTGCCGCATTGGATTTTCACTTAAATGTTCTTTTCTTCCACCCCGAATCTTCACAGTAGCGTTTATCTGGAAGCGACCTCACCGCGCATCTCGTGAAATCGGCGTCTCTGATTTAACGCTTTTCTTCCTGATCCAACGGCTTGGAATTTTCTTTGAACGGTAGTTTGGAAAGTTGTAATGTATCTATCTATATATAAATAATCTCGTCGATGAAATCCATTTGTTTTCCTTTGGTATCTGTCTGTTATTTCATCTTTATCTTCGCTTGGAAGAAAAAGGGTGAGTCTTTTTTTTTCCTTCCCTACCATTGAATCTTGTGATGTTGTTTTTTGTTTTTTGTTTTTTTTTTGCATTTGTTTGAGGTTTAAGGTTTGTTTTTCAATGTTGTTGTTTCATTTTCCCCTGTGATGGTTCAACAGAATTGACTCCTGTTGGACTTAATTTTATTTTGTTTGCTAAATGTGATGAAGTTCGTTTTTTTGGATTTTTGTATGTGGAATGTTTATAATTTTTATGTTTTAATTAGAATTCGATTTCCTTGCCTGCCGATCCTGCATATGTTTATTTTTCTGCTTCAAAATTGTGAATTTAAGTTTTATCTTTGATATGAGTGAAGCATCAGCTGATTAAGAGCTAGGGTGGAATTGAAAGATGATGAATGTTGCCTCGGTGATATAAAGTCACAGTCAAATAGGGACAAATTTTCTAAAATGATAAAGAAAAGCAATGAAGGGAGATGTTTAATGGAAATTCTTAAGAACATGCATGCAGAATTCTTAATCATGTCATAGAAAAGATAGAAGCATATTCTACTGTTTAAAGAAATTTGTTTCTTTTGTTTTAAAGTTGAAAACTTTGCTTTCTTGTGATTGTTTAAGAAGCTCTTTTGAATTAGATAGTTTGTATGGCTTTGCTGTAGGTCAGGATGGGGTTGCAATCAAACGCTGCTGTTATCGGTTTTTTGGTTTCGGTACTGTTGTTTACTGTGGCCTTTTCTGCTTCGAATGATGGTTTGGTTCGAATTGGGCTGAAAAAGATGAAATTCGACCAAAACAATCGGCTTGCTGCTCAACTCGAGTCAAAGGAAGGGGATATAATTAGGCCTTCGCTTAGGAAGTATGCATTTAATGGTAGACTTACCGAGTCTGGGGATATTGACATCGTCTCGTTAAAGAACTATATGGATGCTCAGTACTTTGGAGAGATCGGTGTTGGAACTCCTCCCCAGAAATTTACAGTGATATTTGACACTGGAAGCTCTAATTTGTGGGTGCCTTCTGCGAAATGCTATTTCTCGGTGAGCTACTGAAATTTTTCCACAGGAGAACAATGTTTAGGTGGCTAAGCGATCGCTTTTGGGGTCTCTAATGTTTTCCATGAAAATAATTTATGCAGCTGCCCTGCTTCTTCCATTCAAAGTACAAATCAAGCCAATCCAGCTCCTATAAGAAGGATGGTTAGTGCAGTTTTTATGTTTCATTTTGTACATTTAGGCAATGCAATTAAATGTTTGCTCAATTTACTAGGCCAACCTGGAATGCTTTTCCTCCTGTTGCTTATTTTAACTGGGAAATTGTCCTTTCGATATGATATAAGACATCTTGTATCCTTTAGCTAATCCAGGTTGAATATGTTGGTATGTATTTAAGTTGTATTTTTAAGGTGATATATGGTGCTACCAGTGCAAGCCTCAGATTCTGAGATTGGGATGACATATCCGTTGAATGTTTAATGTTGCTTTTTAACTAACTGATCATCAAGTTTGCATGAAAAGATTGAGAACTGCAACTGCCAATTGGTCTGTGTTTAGATTTTATGCGTTTCGGGATTTTGGCTTGCTATGTTAAAGCATAATGAGGTATCAGTCTTTATTTAAATGTCTATGCGTGCAGGAAGGTCCGCAGCAATTCGCTATGGTACTGGATCCATATCTGGATTCTTTAGCCGGGATAATGTAAAAGTTGGTGACCTTGTTGTTAAGAACCAGGTTTGTCATCTTTCTTTTAAGCGTTCTTTATTTACCATCAAATTTTCTTCTGTCCAACTGTGTAGAGTAATGTTTTATCACTTGCTTTTGTGACTTTTACAGGAGTTCATAGAGGCTTCGAGGGAGCCTAGTGTTACTTTTCTAGTAGCCAAGTTTGATGGTATTCTTGGACTTGGATTCAAAGAAATATCAGTTGGAAAAGCTGAACCAGTTTGGTATGGTTCTTGTTCATTTTTTTGGACAGTTTTACATAGTCTTTCTTTGGTCTACTTTGCTTATGTTAACATATGTCTCCCAGAACTTTATGCTTACATTTTGGAGCCGTAGTACAGGTATAACATGTTAAAACAAGGTCTTATTAAGGAGCCTGTATTTTCATTCTGGCTCAACCGTAAAGTAGATGATGAACAAGGGGGTGAAATTGTGTTTGGGGGTGTTGATCCGGATCATTTCAAGGGACAACATACCTATGTTCCAGTGACACAGAAAGGTTATTGGCAGGTTGGTAGTGTAATGAGTCATCTTTGCAATGGGTCTGATTTCTTTCAGGTGCTGTTCTGACTTTCTGTGACTTCTTTCTGTTCAGTTTGATATGGGTGATGTTCTGATTGGAGATAAACCAACTGGTAAGACACTTTCAAAATCAAACTCATGTTTACAACTAAATAATGTAAATGAGGCATCATCAATTGAAATTATTCCCTCAATTGGCGAAGGCTTTATTATGCTTTTACAACTATCGTCGTTATCGTCTTCCTTATTACTATAAAAGAAATACTTAAATTAGGGCTGGGAGCAAGGGGTTGAGATTTATGCGACTCACATTGATGCTTTATTGGGTCTATTCTGCAGGATACTGTGCTGGTGGCTGCGCTGCTATTGCAGATTCTGGGACTTCTCTGTTGGCGGGTCCAACGGTAAGTCTATCCTATTTTCTGATATGCTTCAGTGTCTCTTTCAGAATTTTAATTCTACTGTCCTATACCGAGTGGACGTCAATCTTCAGTGGCTTTCAGTTATTGCAGATGCTCCTTTTTACACGTAATATAAAAATTATGATGAACTCTCTAATCTTATCACTGGTGTTATCTCTATCTCTTCCCTGCTTATTCCTCTTACTCTTGCAATATTTTCTTGTAGAGTATTGTAACCATGATCAATCATGCTATTGGGGCTTCTGGCGTGGTCAGCCAACAATGCAAGGCTGTGGTGCAACAGTATGGGGAGACCATAATTGATCTGCTTTTATCACAGGTAGTTATAACTTATAGTGCTTATGTTGTTCATTTATGTTCTTTGTACTAAACATTTTCCTTCCGTCTTTTACAGGCGCAACCTAGAAAGATCTGCTCACAGATTGGGTTGTGCACTTTCGATGGATCTCGTGGTGTCAGGTCGGGCTGTATAAAATTCTTTGTTCCCCCCTTCCTTTAGAAGCTTATCAGTGCTTGCCTGATAGCTTTTCACAATTTGGATTTACCCATGTTTGATGGTCCTGGTGTTGTTTACACAGTATGGGTATTGAGAGTGTAGTGGATGATAAAGCTGCCAAAGGAGCGGGATTGAGAGATGGTATGTGCTCAGCTTGTGAAATGGCAGTTGTATGGATGCAGAATCAACTTGGACAGAATCAGACTAAAGACCGTGTATTGAACTATGCCAATGAGGTGAACGCACTTGCTTTTGGCTTTTGGTGCCGCACAATAATGGATTCATTGATCTTTGCTCAAAGAGATGAGCACTCTCTTATTCCATATGCTATAATGTGATAAAACAATTTACTAACGTATACTTGTTACATGTGCTTTCTAATTTGCAGCTTTGTGAAAAGCTTCCTAGCCCAATGGGAGAGTCAGCTGTTGACTGCGGGAAACTATCTTCGATGCCCCCTGTTTCCTTCACTGTTGGCGGGAAAGTTTTTACTCTCTCAGCAGAAGAGGTACAGCTTTATATTTTATTTTATTTTTTGACTGGAGTCTCTGTTTTGGAAAATTGACTCTTCATTGTGGTGGTGGAAAAATACTTCTGCGATCCCGCAGGAGAAACTGTGGCATTGCGTTGTTATATATTGTCTAACCTGTCTGGGTGTACAGCTTGAAGGTCGGATGCCCTAGACCCACTAGATACTAATGGTTCCTCAGGTTTTGGTATTTGTCTCGTTACTTGTTCTTGACGTTGCCGCTATATTCCTAAATCCCCAGATGTTGATTTTAACCAATTCAAGCTTTAAGCTTTTTAGGCTTGGGTCTATTTTCTCTATCATCAAATTAGCATGCAAATCGGATGTGATTTGGAGAGCCATACAAGAATGAATACCACGTAGAAGAGTCAAGTCCAAGCTTCCTAATAGGATGTTCCTTTCTGGATCGACGAAATTGGTATTTAAGTTGTAAAATATGTGAATGAGCCAATGTGTGGGGTTAAGGTTTCTGGTTATGTATAAGCACTTGAATGAATAGCACAGTTCTCTGTGTTCCTTCTCTGTGCCTCCATCAAGGTTATAAATATGGCGTTGAAAGATTTGAACCTCTAGCAATATAATCCTCACCGACCTTTTGGCCTTTCAGTTAAACTGTATACAGATGATATATGTGTTACTAATCGGCCTATTCTGTTCTGAACAGTACATACTGAAGGTGGGCGAAGGATCTGCGGCACAATGCATCAGCGGTTTTACAGGCCTCGACGTCCCTCCGCCTCGCGGACCTCTGTGGTATGAGCCGTCAACTGAATAATTTGTATTAATGCTTAGGTTGATTTGTTGGGTTTTCTGATTGATATCTAACCTTGGGGTTGTGCAGGATTTTGGGTGATGTGTTCATGGGTCGGTACCATACAGTCTTCGATTTCGGCAAGTCTAGGGTTGGCTTTGCTGAAGCAGCATAAATATGGTTATGATTATACTCTCGTTTGTGTATGGATGGCGTACTTTACTGTTGCAAATAAGAATTTGATGTTTCGATTTCGGAAAGATGAAGTGTGCTTGTAAATAGTTGTGCCTACCGTCGGTCCTTGACTCGTTTACTTGTACTCTGCTCGTTTGCCATGTTGAGCATGCACAAAAACAGTGGTAGTGGCAGTCATTTTAAGCTCTATAGGCATCGAGAGCCTGCAAACTGCATCTACGACGAGGGCGGCCGCTATGCATCGGGTTGGGATCTTCTAACCCCACTTTCCTCACCTTTTTTTGACCGCGCGACATGTGGCAGCAAGGCGTGGTGGTGAGGCTAGATGAAGGTCACCCGCATCTAGCCTCACCACCTCTCTTTGCAGCCACGTGTCGCGCGGTCACGCATCACCGCACTCTTTGTGGTGAGGGGAGCCTATCCCTTATGCATCATATATGATGCGAGAATACATGATTATGTCGGGAAACTAATGACTTTTCTATTAAAAGAAATACACTGTTTGCAAACTCAAGGTTGTACATCTTCCTGGCTGCTGAGAGTTGTACGGGCTGGTATAAGATCAGGTTCTGGTGAATGGTGCAGGTTCTCTGGGGAGAGGTTCTTTCTTTAGGGGGGGAAAAGAGAGAGTTGATGTGGTCTCAACATAAAGTCGGAAAGGCGTCTTCAGGTTATAGTTCAGTTGGTATATTCGGATTGGGATTTGTTTCAAGAGGCCAAGAGTTCGATTCCACGGACATGCATAGTGGTTGTTCTTCTGCTGCTAGGCCGAAGGTCTGGTTTACGGGAAACACTTTGTGTATGTCATTGCATAAGATCTAATCCAATCTAGGACGTCGTTGGATTCTTGATTTGCATCCTACACACATGCTTTTTGCATAAGATCTAATTCAATCTAAGGCGTCGTTGGACTCTTGATTTGCATCCTGCACACATGTTTTTTGGGATTGGAAAAGTGGGAGTCAACGGGATTCACAAATGCTCCAACATAAAGTCTGAAAAGCAGGTCAAGCTAAATAAGATATGCCTGGATAAAAGGAGGATAACATGAAAAGAGCCCCAGGGGCATAGTCCAGTGGTAAGTGGCAAAGATGATTGAGGCTAGAATTCCGACGTCCCGAGTTCGAGTCCGTGTGGAGACAATCCTTGTTGAAATATTACAAGGGTTGCCTCTGGGCTGACTGAGTCTCGTGTGTCCTCTTCCTTTGCAGGGCTGCTGGTGGAGCACATCCCTCGATTTACATCCCACCTGGCTAAGGGGCCTCTGGTACAGGTGGGGGAGAACCCACTCCCTCATCAAAGGATAACATGAAAAGATGATAAGAACAAAAAAATAAGAAGATACGGCGATCTTCTGTCACGTCCGTCAGAGGCTTTGCCTTTGTGCGTCATTAGGCCCCAAAAACCCGGGTTTAACCCTACTTTTCTCACTCCTTTTGTGACCACGCGACACGTGACAGCAAAGAGGGGTGGTGAGGCTAGATGCGGGTAACCTTCATCTAGTCTCACCACCCCCTTTGCTACCACGTGTCGTGCGGTTATACGTCACTGCACCCTATTTGCGGTGAGGGGATCGTATCCCCAAAAACCCAAAGAAAGACGCATGGCTAATTCTCGCCTTTTTTTTTTGTACTATTATTATCTTCATCTATGGTGTCACGCATTACTCTGGTTGATGATAAGGGCAGACCTATATGTACAATTGCAGTCATTACGTCTTTCAACTAAATGAAATCACTTTGACCAAGATGAAAACAACCGATGATGGTGGATTGATGTATTTGGAGACCAAAAGGTCATTTTTTAACTCTAAGCTCCAATGAGTTTGCAAATGGTGTAAATTATTAAACTCAACGCGTTCTTAGATGAGGTGGTTATATACGCAGGTGTCAATAATGTATTCATTCTAAACTTGTCGAGCATCTGGATTCTAACTGGGTCAGAAACTTTTAGCATATACAGCATTGAAATACTCACTGCTTTCGGTTTCCTACCTACACCATTTGGAGAGCAATCCGCCATCCGAATACCAATTGAGCTACGTCATATGAGCATGGATTGATACATTTGATCGGCAAGCCTGTTCATCCTTGCATTTTTTGTTTCAATACACATGACACTGATTTCGTTTCCATTTCCAATGGAGTTGGGGACACACTCTTCCTTAACTTTGGAATATTATGAAATAAAACAAAATAATTCACTAAATTTGTTGCGTTTCTTATATTGTGAAGTGGCAGTTGATCGACACAGCTTGACGCAATTTTCATTATGGGTCATCGGAAAGCATCTGTGGTGTTTATAACACATGAGTATAGTTGCAAAAATCCGATTCCTCCATATCTCCCCATAGACGAAGGTAGTATTGTTGTGGTTGAAGGTAGGTAGCTGCACATTACATTCACACCTCTAATTAATAATTCCAAAAGCATAAAGTTCTCCCTAAAAGAAGAGGAAATTTTATTTGAATGTGAATAAACTAATATTTGAGTTATATTGTTTTAAGACCAACTTTATACTGCAATAAGTAGAAATATACTAATAATAACACATAAATAAAAAAATAAATAACTGGGTACTCCAAACATCCACAACTGATTGATAAAGCTGCAACTTGCATGGCCAATGTTACAACAACAATCATCAAATAGTTTCGCTTAACTTCTCTCCCAAAGGATAAATTAAGCAATACTAAGCTAACAATTATTTATACAACTAAGTTATAAGTACGATATAATGTAATATTCTTGAATTATAATTGACTGATAAAGCATTGCTTGACAGAACACTTGAACCTAAAACATAACTGACAAATCATCCTCTAAGAACAACATCACATTTCATCAGCTTAGCCTTTAGTCAAAGCCACGGACCTTGCACGTAAATTCAAAAATATTCCCCTGAAAAAGAGGCCAAGTGTTAAAAACAAACAAGATTTTAAGATTCTTAGGTAAAAATTGAGATTGATTTCTGAACCAGAGAGAAAAACTTACCAGCCAAAGGCAATCAGACTATGGAAGATAACCCTAAGCTGCAGAGGCACAAACTGGTGGTTTATCCATCCTACTGCCGGCCAAAACTGCAAGTGTTCACTTGTTCAAGTTATTGTATTGAACTTCAACCCTTTCCATTTGAGATACAAAATGATACCAAACGTTGCTTTAAATAAAATGTTACATACTGTCCACGCAGTGTATTGCACGGGTGGGTATTCCTTCTTGATCTTAGATTTCACTTGCTTCCAAGGCCTTCCTGTACATTTCACAAGGGAAAGAGCATTCAACAAAATGTTTATAACTAGAATATAGCACCTAAATTGATAACTCCAAAAAAAATAAAAAAATAGGCTTTCTTCCATCATTTTTTTTGCTGGTGCCGAAATGAACCTCAGAACTTGTGATTTGTGAAGTGTGTGTCTACAGGCACTAATACATACCAAGCTCCCTCTGAATCGTGATATTTCCTGCTTACCTAGCCTCCACATCAAACACAGGAAGCTCTCCTCATGTATGAAATGCGTACTTGGGTGAGGAAAATCGCTATGGACTTAACAGTTCACAGTTCACACTAGTGAGATAGGCTCAGGCGTTGTAACGGCCTTGTTTATCCCTTTTTTTTTTTTTTGAGATAATTTCCAAAGCTACTTTTCAATGAACAACTACATACATCATATTTACATGTTATACACATTTGATAATGGAACATATTTCATTGCACGACAATTAAGCTAGGGCCGATGCAGCTCCTAAAGAACTCGGATGCAATGCAAAATAATACTAGGTTAGGTAGGAGTATTCAACTAAGAACATGAAACATTGAAACTCCAACGAGGAAGACAATGGAGATAGTGGACACGATGATGAGAAGAAAAATAAATATTTTTTGTTTGTAAGAGACAAAGAGGATAGGTGAGAAAGCTAGGGTGTGGATAAGTCAGGATTTAAACTCTAGTACACAGGAAAGAATAAGACAAGAAATGATATTGGGGTTATTAAGAGATGAAGGAGTATGTGTTATTAGGAAAGAGATAGAATTATAGCCCTTAAATTGGTGTTTGGAAAAGAAAAAATCAATATTATTAGCGTATATGCTCCTCGAGTTATGTAACTCTGGAGAGGATACAAACGTAATATATAGTAGACAAATTCGATTGCTAGAGGTAGAAGATGCTTCGAAAATAATGAAAAATGGTAAAACGATCGGACCTGACGGTATTTCAATTGATGCCTGGAAATGCCTAAAGAATGAAGGTATTATGTGGAGCTCACATATCTTTTTAACAAGATTATGAAAACCGAAAAGATGCTTGACCAGTGGAGGAAAATCACTTTAGTAACTCTGTATAAAACAAAAAAAATGTACAAGACTATGCAAATTATATAAGAATTAAGTTCATGAGCCATACAATGAAGCTCTAGTACTGAGTGACTAAGAAAAGACTTCGGAAAGAGACTAATGTATTTGAAAATCAATTTAGACTTATGATAGAAAGGTCAACGATTGAGGCTATTCATCTCTTGAGAAGATTAATAGAGACGTATCGAGAGAAGAAGCATGATTTGCACATGGCTTTCATTGACTTGGAAAAGGTGTATGATAAAGTTCCACGAGAGATTATGTGAAGAGTGATTGAAACAAAAAGGTATTAGTGTAGCATATATAGAAAGTATAAAAGACATGTATGAAATGCAAAGACAAGCGTAAAGCCTCCAAGAGGACTAAGCCTAGAGTTCTCTATTACAGGTTGGTTTACACCAAGGATATGTATTAAGTTTATATTTATTTGATTTAATTATAGATGAGCTCACTGACACATCAAACATATAGTTCCTTGGAGCATGTTATTTACAGATGACTTTGTACTGGTGGATGAAGATAGTGAAGAAGTCAATGCTGAACTAGAATGTTCATGGCAGACAGTAGATGAAAAGGCTTCAAATTGAGTCGAAAAAAATACAAAGTATATGAAATTTAATTTTAACAACAAAAGAATGACTTTGGAACTTTGTGTGAAACTAGAAGACCAAGAGATTCACCTGAATGAAAGTTTTAGGTATTAGGATCTATAATAAAGAAAGATAGAGTAATTGACAAGGATGTGAATCACAGGGAACATGCGAGATGGTTAAAGTGGAGAAATACACGAAGTCTTCTTTGTGATAGAAAAGTATTTTTAAACCTTAAATAAAAGTTTTACAAGACGACAGTAAGACCTGCGCTGATGTATGGCTCTGAATGTTGAATAATCAATTATTAGCATAAACAAAGGATGTGAGTGGCGGAACTGCGAACGTTAAAATGGACGTAGAACATAAAAGAAACGATAAAACAAGAAACAAACATATAACAAGAAAGTTTGGAGTAGCTCCCATAAATGAGAAGATGGAGGAGTCAATGTTAAAATTGCATAGGCATATGTAAAGACATTTTACCCATGCACTTGTTAGGCGGTGTGAGACAATAAATGAGGTGCATGTTAAACTTGGGAAAGGGACCAAAGAAGACATGACGAGAGACAATAAGGAAGGATGTGACTTATATAGCAATTGAGGAGCGTATGGTCAGTGATAGAGCGAAGTGGAGACAGTTAATTTGTGTAGCCGATGTCATGTAAAAGTATAAGATTTAATGTGTAGCCGATGTCATGTAGAGGTATAAGATTTAATTGAAAATTTTAGGTACTTAAGTCGGAATCACGGTTAAGATGATATGATATTTTTAAAAGGGGCATATTCTAAAGATGCATATTGTGCATTAGGTAATAGGAGATGGAAAAAAGGGGTAGGATTTAGGCTAGGACTAAAGAAATAAAAAATAAATAAATAAATAAAACGCAAGAGAAATGATTGATCTATATAACCGACCTCATATAGTGAGAAAAAAGCTTGAGTGTTGTTACAGTTACAATGAACTTGAGATTTCTTTCTTTTAGACGTCCTCCACCTCCTTTCTCCCACTTCTCCACTTTCCTATAACTTGCAGAAATAAAAAAAATTTACCAGAAGATATTCATGCTTACCATCAATGACTAATCCATAGTAAATCATGAATAGCAAGTTGTTCAAAGGAGAAACTGTAACTTGTTCAATAGCAACCTGAAGGAAAGCATTCAGAAAAGTAATTATCAGATTCGTTCAGATTTCACTTCTTTTTTAATTTCACTATGTGTGTAAGCAAAGCAAGTACCAATATCATATATGACCAGTATTGGCACCATCAAGAAGCTATTTCTAGATTCAAAGATAAGAAAAATCCGTGCATTTCAACCTCGAAATGATATCGAAAATCACAAGTTGACACCTTAAATAACTATAAGAGACAGCCATTCAGCTTTCACAGCTGACCAAGCAAGCTACTTGAATCCACAACCATGAAATTAAAGGGGCGAAGCTTTTAGTAAATGTTTTCTTCCGTGGTTCTCAAGTCAAACTAAAATCCTGAATAAGGCGTACCTTCTTCGCAACTGTTTTAGGGTCCTTCTTTCCTTTGAAAAGCTTGTCAAGGAGTGTGTGGAAGAAGTGCCCGAGTGGTCCCAGGTAAGCAGCACCGAACAGCTAGAACAAGAACATATTAATAGAAAATAAAGTCAGTTAAACAATTGTCGTTTATTGTGACAATCTTTTGTAATTAACCTGTTAGGTGAGCACATTATCTTAAAACTCACGCAAGCTCCTCGTGTACGGCAGTAAAATGACTTATTGAATTGCAGAAACCAAGAACTTCTAGAAGGAAATGGTTGAGATCTCATGAGTTGAAAACTATCAACTACTATACTAAGAAAACCAGATCGGTTAATATGGCCCCATTATGAAAACAAGCTCAAACCTTCAGCATAAGAAGACAATAGGCAAAGATAAGTCAAGCAGGCATGGGGAAAAAAAACCAGTAGAAAGATAATTGTTCTTTTGAGTCCTCCTAGGAGGATTGAAGATTATAAATTACTTGATTACATAACTAATTTTCCAAAAGCAAGACTTGCAGAACAGTGTGTTTCTCTCAGTTAGATGAGAATCTGAAGATGAAATGCACTCTAAAAAGACTAGGTATGATATTCATGGTATGCACCAGTCTACCATTTCTTTTACATATTGCATCCTCACAATTTTATGATCCTTTGCCAATGATATATACTGCTTTTTTCTTTTTCTCTCTTTCTTTTTTTTTCCTCTTTTCCTAGGAAGTAAACATTCAAAAGTAGATAGCCACCCATAAAAAGTAGATAGCCGTATTTTCCAAACAAAGCAGAGTTCCATGTAAAGGTAAGAACTCGAGCACATACTGAATCTCGATGCCATCAACAAAAGAAATTTGATTCTAATTCGCTACATACCTAATGCACAAAGATATTAACAAAGCAAAATTCCTCTATTACATAAATAAAGAGTAATTGAATAGAGAACATCAACCCTGCAGATCAAGTAGAAGAAATATTTCGCCAACAATGAATTTTGCCACTGGAAGCCTGTCCAATTTGCACATCCACAACCACAAGTATTCCAAGATAAAACGCACTTCTTACTAACTGCCACATAGACCCTATATCTAACAAAATCAACACAAAATTACATGAAGGGATTACGATGCGTATTAATAGTGCTTTCACACTTGAGATGATGTTTAAGAAATTGGAGATCAGCAAAGATAAAATATAAATGACACACCACATGGTCGCACATAGACATGTATATATATGCATATATGTACATTACAAAAACAAAAAAAGGCCATATAGCTTTGGCCAGTCGAAAGGTAACGCAAGAAAGAAAGAAGTCAACAGATTTCCACAATCAGAAACAGTCTAATTTTCTATCTGTATCCGTATTACAGTTGTAATAAAGCAAAATGACTCATTAAATTAGTTGCGCATCTTGCATTGTGAAGTAGCAGTCGCCTCACAAAATACTTGGCACAATTTTCATTATCGGTCATCCATAAACAACCTCTGTGTGTTTCAACTCATGGGTAAGATTACATACATCTGACCTTCCTTACCCCGTCATAGGCAGACCTCTAAAGCAATGTGCTAATGTTGTTGTCGTAGCATATGTGTAAGTTGGGAAATCTCAAATGGACAATCCATCTTCATAGGGCTACCTAGAGAGAATTTTTCAGATGCACAATCTCTACATTGAGCTACTATTATCCAGATTACAAACTTCATACGTTTGTTTTACTTCAATTTCCCATCTTTGTCAAACTTATCATCAAAAGCACTGAAAGTAAATATTTAATAAACAAACTCAACAAAAGTCCCCTTCTAAAAATAAGAAACCCAGCAAGCATTACAAGATGTTATACCACTTTGAGAAGAATGCGCTTGAGCTGAAGCTTCTGAATGCCAGAGAGCTTCTGAGATACAATATCACTGATGGCTGACAACACTCCTGCAGTGATCATCTTAAACCCAAAAAAATTATTCTGGTCAAAAATCCAATCAAGACAAATGACCAAACAAAAACCCAGAAAATCAACTCAAGGTAACCGTTGACCGAATCAAAAAAAATGCAAGAATCGAGCAAAGATTATACCTTTGTCCTTAAAGGATGCTTCTGAAGCTGAGACATGTATTTTTGCAGACCATCTTTTGCTACAGATCCCATGTTTGACTTTTGGCTTCAAAGAAGAACCATGTGAATCTGGTAGCCAAACAGTCGCCCTTGGGTCTCCAATTCTTGATGCAAAGGCGACTGAGGCTGCAGCAATAAGAGAATCTATATGAATGTGTCAGGTGGGAGTTGTTTATTGGTTATGTTGAACGTGGTCAGAATAAAAAGAGTTTCATACGTCATTAATCTAGAGGGACGGGGTAGGGGGGCGGGGGGACTCTAATAATTTTTGCAAGCGGTAATAAGTCATATAGTATATACAGCCAAAGCTAGTCGTGCCCCTGTATTTGGGAGAAGTATCTAAGTTGATGGCTACGTTACAAATTGCGGCAGGACTCCTCTCGTTTGATATCTTAATCCTGAGAGTTTTTATCGTCTCATCTTTAAGAACCATAGTGGAAGGTGTAAATCAGAAACTCAACAGACTCTTAAGTTGAAAGAGGTCATACACAAAGAGCACACACAATGTGTCCACTGCAAACTAGACTTTTGACTCAGGCAACAGTGAAACATCCACACTCCCGGTTTCCTTAACTTAACAAGTTGTGTACTTAAAAAAACAGACTTCTAATATCAAAGTTTCTATCTTATCTGTATGATTTTGTATAATATATAAAATAAATAATATGTCTTAACCAGAGTTCGACCCATATAGTAGAACGACAAGGAATCAAAATCCCCTCCTCTCTCACTCCACGGTTTAAAAAACTATGTTCACTTTAGAAACCATATAATTGTTTTAATGAGTTATGTCTCTGCAAAAAACAAATTGTATACTAACCATATACCTAGTTATGTAGCAAACCTAAGCCCTTTCTAATTTTCATCTTTGATTAATTATAGATTTTCATTAAGCTTAGACAATCGTGCCCTATACTTATGTTAATATTGCGAGACTCATGATATTGTGGTCATACATAGACATCATGTTAAGGATATCGTCTCATCCAAGTCACAGCCGCCACCTCCAAGCTAGGGTTTGGTAGTCCAACAACTCTTGTTACAACCCTAACAATCTTTGTTACAACAACTTGTGGTTATAGATACTTTTAGTTGTAGCTAACCTTATCATGTAGTTTGACTTTGTACTTGTATCAAACTCTTGATGTAGATTCTTATATTATCCTATGTAAAGCAAATACATTACAATGAATGAAAATTATAATTCTCAAACCCTATTCTTTCATGGCATCAGAGACTGCTTGACTCCAACGAGTACACTTAATTTTTCCGTCGGCACTCTCCTGGTGACATGGCCGATCACGGTGCTAAGAGTGGCTCCCTTGATGGAGTCATCACTATCAATGTTGCTGCTCAACTGCCTATCAAGCTGACCAAAAACAACTTTCCTTCTTGGAGAGCGCAGTTCGATGCTTTGTTATATGGATATGATCTGATGGGGTTCCTTGACGCAAGCAAGCCGTGTCCATCTCAACACACGGTTAGTCAAGAAGGTGACAAGCAGCTTAACCCAGATCATGCTATCTGGGTTAGGCAAGACAAGCTGTTGCTGCATGCTATTTTGGCATCAGTTTCAGAAGGAGTGGTCCCTTTAATCGCCACTGCTTCTACTTCTCGAGACGCATGGCTGAAGCTTCATCGACTGTATGCCAGCAAATCTCGCTCCCGTATCATGAATCTTAAGGAGCGTCTCACTAATATTACCTGCGACTCTCAGTCTGTCGCAGAGTATCTTCAGACCATCAAAGGCATCGCCGATGAGTTAGCCCTCGTTGACACTCATATCAGTGATGATGATCTCTCTATTTTTGCCCTAAATGGGCTTAGCAGCAACTTCAAAGAAATAGCTGCGGCTATTCGTGCTCGTGACACATCCATTTCATTTGAAGAGCTTCATGACAAGTTGGTCGAGCATGAAGCATTCATTAAAAGAGAAGAGTCTCGAAGCAGTGTTGCAGTCACGGTTCACTCTACGCAGATGAAGTCTGGCCGCAATACTAGAGGGTCGCCGGGTGTTCCTCGGAATGGTGGCAGTGGACGGCAGCAGCCTCCAGGGAAGCCGCAGGTCTTCGGTTCCAGCACGCCGCAGGGGTACGGCCAGGCTCGATCAACCCGGAACTCATCCCAGTCGGGTTTGGTTTGTCAGTATTGTTCAAAACGTGGTCACTCAGCACGTCAATGTTACTCTCTGAAACGAGCACTGCAGCAACAGCCCGAAGTGCATCACACTACGTCTGGTTCGGTACAGAACAATTGGGTGTTAGACTCTAGCGCTTCTCATCATGTGACTCACGATTTGACAAATCTGTCGCATCATCAACCATATGAGGGTCCGGATGATGTTTTACTTGGCGATGGTTCTAGTCTCAACATTTCTAACACTGGTTCTAAAATCATTTCTGCTTCTCTCAAACCCTTAGTGTTATCTAATGTCTTGCATGTTCCCTCCCTTACTAAAAATTTAATCTCAGTTTCTCAATTCTGTCAATATAATAATGCCTCTATTGAGTTCTTTCCCTCTTCTTTTGTTGTGAAGGATCTTCTCACGTGGGCGCAGCTGGCTCACGGGCGGACCAAGGGTAATGTGTATGAGTGGGATATCCCTAGTCCGGACGGTATTCCAGTCGCTACCTCCATGCCGTCCACTTCGCAGGCTGATTCTCCCCTCATCAACGCCACAATCACCTCTTCTCTCGCCACTTGGCATCACCGGCTTGGGCATCCGTCTCAACGAGTGTTTCAGTTTTTAAGTCGCAATAAAGATGTGTCTATTTCTTCTAGTGTGTCTCTAAATAAATTTTTCTGCAAGTCCTGTCTTAGCAGCAAAAGTCACAAGTTACCTTTTTCGCGTTCTTCTTTAGTCAGTCGTGGTCCCCTTGATGTAGTGTATTCGGATGTTTGGGGCCCCGCCCCAGTTGAATCTATTGATGGTTTTCGTTATTATGTTATCTTTGTGGATTACTTCACTAAATACGTTTGGTTGTTTCCCATGGCTCGCAAATTGATGTATCTGTGATTTTTCCTAAGTTTAAACGCATGGTTGAAAATTTTTTTCATCACACGTTTGTCACACTCTATACCAATGGGGGGACTGAGTATAAGGGGCTTAAGTCTTTTTTTTGAATCTGAGGGTATTCACCATTGTGTTTCTCCGCCTTATACTCCTGAACATGTTGGTTCTGCTGAGCGCAAACATCGTCATGTCGTCGAAACTGGGCTCGCCTTGCTTCATCATGCGTCCATGCCTGCATTATTTCTTGGGTATTGAAGCTGTTTTTACCAAGGACGGTCTCTATCTTTCTCAAGATAAGTACATTCGTGATCTACTTGCTAAGTTTCATCTTGACGGTATCAAGGATTCGATTACCCCTATGTCTTCTTCAAGCCGGCTAGTCCTCTCCGATGGGTCTCCCTCTGCCGATGCGTCTCAGTATCGCAGCCTCATTGGTGGTCTTCAGTATCTGCAGCTTACTCGTCCTGACATTGCGTTTGCTGTCAATAAGCTCGCCCAGTTCATGCATGCACCCACACAATCTCACTGGACTGCTGCCAAGCGTCTCCTTCGTTATCTTAAGCACACTATTCATCATGGTTTGTTTCTACGTCGCCACCAACCTCTCACTTTACACGCCTTTTCGGATGCTGATTGGGCAGGTGATCATGATTCGTTTCGCTCTACTACGGCCTTTCTTCTATTTCTTGGTGGTAATCCGATTTCATGGTGCTCCAAAAAGCAACGTACTATCGCCCGCTCATCTACTGAAGCTGAATATCGAGCGGTTGCTGCTACTGCTGCGGAAGTTACTTGGGTTTCTCATCTTCTCTCCGAACTTGGCGTCTCGCCCACACGGCCCCCCATCATTCACTGTGATAATCTCAGTGCCACCTACTTGTGTGCTAATCCAGTATTCCATAGTCGCATGAAGCATATTGCCTTGGACTATCACTTTGTACGTGAAAAGATTGCCTCCGGTACCCTAGCGGTTTCGCACGTCTCAACTCAGCACCAACTCGCGGATCTCCTGACAAAGCCATTGCCTAAGGCACGGTTTCTTCAACTTCGGTCCAAGATTGGCCTTTCCGACGGAACGTCCATCTTGCGGGGGCGTGTTAAGGATATCGTCCCATCCAAGTCACAGCCGCCACCTCCAAGCTAGGGTTTGGTAGTCCAACAACTCTTGTTACAACCCTAACAATCTTTGTTACAACAACTTGTGGTTATAGATACTTTTAGTTGTAGCTAACCTTATCATGTAGTTTGACTTTGTACTTGTATCAAACTCTTGATGTAGATTCTTATATTATCCTATGTAAAGCTAATACAATACAATGAATGAAAATTATAATTCTCAAACCCTATTCTTTCACATCATGTGTGATATTGATACAAAAATAGTTGTAGATATAACATATCTTTGTTGAACAAATAAGTATGAACAAAACTAATCATAATGCTTTTCTAAAAAAATAATTTAGTCGTATGATATTTTTAAAATATAAGAATTTTTTTAATGTCTTTAAAGCATGAATCCACACATTAAAATCTTAATAGATCATGTAATCATACATTATCTAAAGGCATGGACATCGAAAACATAATTCCGAAGTGCCGTAAAATTTATTGAATTTTTTCATATGATTCAATAGCAGAGAATTTGTCAACCAAACTATGCAGTATAAAACACATGGCATGATCCATCAAACTTCTTGTAAGGATACGCCGTAACAAAATGGTATGGCTGAATCAAAAAACCATATACTCTTTGAAACCACATGTGCTATGATGTTCACATTGCATGTCTCACAAACCTATTGGTCCAAAGTTGTCGCTACCTCTGCCTACCTACTCAATCACCTACCTAACCGAATTCACCACCATAAAACCCTTTTATAGTTTCTAGCGACTCAAACCACCATACGTTCCATACTCACCTTGACCTCAACGTGTTTGGTTGTTTGGTGTTTATTCATATCTCCAAACACAAACGATCAAAACTTGAACTATATGTAGAAAAGTGTGTTTTTGTTGGACATGCCACAAATCAAAAAGGGTATCGGTGCTACAACTCATATACGCGTCGTATCCATGTAACTTTGGATTGTGTTTTTCTTGAAACTAAGTTTTATTTCATGCACCAACCTAATGTTTAGCGAGAGACTAGTAGTGAACCACTAGATTCGTTAAAGAGCTTATTTTGTTCGGAGACCGTTCCATAAGAGCAGGTAGATGGAGCCGCTGAGTCTGTCTCTAAAAACCTAGACAAGGTTGACGAACCAGTCCCACCACCTGATGAACCTTTTTGATCAGATGTCCGACAAGAGGTAAGTAACTCATATTCGGTTGAAAGCTCATATAATATCACTACAATACTAATGATGAGCAACAGGAATTTGTCTTATCTCCAAGGAGAAATAGAGAAATACACCCTCATTAATACTCGCCCAAACATATGTCTTAAAACTCCAGGTACTCCATAAACACAATTATGCAGAGCATTGTATATAGTGCATGTGCCTTTTTAGCAACTCCTCTCTCAGAGTCTATTCCGAGGATAGTACATGAAGCAAGTGAGACAGCCAAATAGAGAAGGCTATGGGAACAGAAATGGAGGCATTGACAAAGAATGCAACTTGAGAAAAGCATGTTACCAGCTAAAAAAACCAGTTGGGTGCAAATGGTTCTTCACTATTAAGTCCAAGGAAGATGGCGCCATCGAGCGATACAAAGTGAGGCGGTAGCTAAGGGGTACACACAAACATACGACATCGAATACTCAGAGACTTTATTTCCGGTTGCGAAGATTGATACCATTAGGGCACTGTTCTAGATAGCAGCAAATAAAGATTGGTCTCTCTATCAATTCGGCGTTAAAAATGCATTCTTATATGGTGAATTGAAGAAGAAATATATATGGAAGCACCGCCGCATTTTTTAGTGAGTTTCGAAAAAAATGAGGTATACGAACTGAAGAAAACTCTTTATAGACTGAAATAGTCTCTTCGTCCATGGCTTGGGAGATTTACAGTAACAATAAAACGGAACAGATACAGGCAAAGCAATGCTGATCATGCACTGTTCTTCAAGCAAAACGAAACTTTGATTACATGCTTGATCATATATATGGATGATATGATCATATTAGAGAGTGATAAGGAAGAAATCGAGCGACTCAAGAAAAAATTGTACACATAATTTGAGATGAAGGATCTATGGAGGCTAAAGTATTTTTTAGAGATTCAAGTTCTTTGATCAAATAGAAGAATTTTCATATCCTAGAGGAAATACATCCTAGATCTTTTGACCGAAGTTTAGATGGTAGACTGCAGACCTAGTGATACTCCGATGAGGGCTAACCACGAGCTTAAATTTGAAGAAAGTGCTCCACTGGCAAATTGAAAACAGTACCAAAGACTAGTGGAAAAGTTCATATATCTCTCTCAGATACAACAACAACAACATTACCCCATTGCCTTAGAGGCTCTCGCCTATTGCGGGGTATGAGGGGTCGGATGTATGCAACCATACCCATGTATTAGAAACACACAGATGTTGTTTCCTGATATTGCTTATGCTGTTGGAGTGCTTAGTCAGCTCATACACCACCACAAGAAACACATATGGAGGCAGTCATTAAGATAATACGGTACTTAAAAGGCACACCAGGTAGGGGCAACTGAAAGAAATATACACCTGGGTATTGAGGTCTTTATTGATACTGATTGGGCATAAAACCCAAACAGTGCAGTCCACTTCAAGATACTTCGCCTTGGTAGGCTTGTAATCTAGTTACGCGGAGGAGCAAAAAAAACAAAAAGGGGTGACATGATCCAGTGCGGAGACAAAACTAAGAGGAATTACAAAAGGTGTTATGGAGATTTTGTGGCTGGAAGGTTGACGAATGAGATTGGATTCTCACTGAAACTCCTAAATCAGTTAATGTGCGACAAGAAGACGGCGATTAGTATCTCTGAGAGTTTAGCGCATCACGATTGAACAAAATATATAGAGGTAGATAGACATTATTATAAAGGAGAAGATTGAAGACGAAACAGTTGAGCTCCCTTTTGTTCACTCGGAAGACCAGTTGGCGAACATGTTTAACAATGCAGTCACTGGAATGACATTTGATTCAACATTGTGTAAGTTGAGTATTGGAAATCTCACTATTCAATTTAAAGGAAAGTGATGGAAATATAACACCAGTCAATGATATGATCAAACCTTTGTAATTACATCAAATCAATCATATATTAATTGTATTTATCGCCTACCATAGTAAGCCATGAACTAATGCTATATATGACCTTTGTATACTATTGAATTGGTAAGCCATGAACTAATGCTATATATGACCTTTGTATACTACCAAATTCAATAAAAATGATTTCATTCAGAAACCGAACGCTCAATGCTTCCCTTTGTTCTTTTCTTTTCCTTATTCTTTTCTTTAAAGATAAGACGCCAGCTATAATTAAAGCTAATTAATAAAGTAAAATAAAAGCTGGTACCACGACAATATAACCCAACCCGGGTCTTGTCCAACAATCCTAGCATGAAGAACTTAACAAGCATGGTAAACATCTACAACTATAATTCAATCAAATGATTTATAAATCTTCATTTGGACTAATTATATATTTTCATTAAAATTTCACGATCATGTGTCATGTAATTAAGTTAATATTCTTTTAGTGTGAAACCTAAGATGTAATGGTCATATGTAGAAATCATGTATGATATTTTAGAACCAGATGTGATTATAAATATCTCAAACCTAATAAAAGTTTCATATAAAAGCAAAATCACATAATCATATTGGAAGATATAGACGTGAGCGTGCCGTGTTACTTTGCTAGCATGAATTCACTAAGACCAGAATTTCGAAATTATGAGGTATAGCTCAGTTGGTACTCGGGTTGAGATTTGCTCCAAGAGGTCAAGAGTTCGAATCCAGAGACACGCACAGTGTGGGTGTTCCAGCTGATAGGCCGAAGGCCTGGTTTGCGGGAGGACACCTTGTGTGGGTCACTGCATAAGTCCTCACTAAACCTAGGAAACCGCTGGGCTCCTGATTTGCATCCTCCACAATACTCATTAAGACTTGAGCGATGAGGGCCCTTTGGGAATGGACTTTGCTCCAAGAATTTCGAAATTACTTGTCCATCCAGGTTTCTGACATTGACCCCCATGTTACTTCTGACACAAGATAATTGAGATTTATCTCTGATTTAAAATGGCATCATAACATGCATTTCTTAACTCCACTTTTTCAGTGCAGGGAGATGATACAAATCAACTTTAATATGCATGAAACTGCAAGCAATTGTCCACCCATATATCATACAAGAACCATGCAACACTTCAACAAAGCTACTGCATACTTAGCGTCTTGGCTTACTTCATTTGCTGCGAATCTCCAACAGCAAACCATAATGATCACTAGCGTAAACTGGGAGCTCCAATGTCTGCATCCTGTTCCTAACTCGCTTTTCCTTCAAGTATGTGACCCCCGGAATCGCCTCGGTTCCAATCATGCTTATGCCACCAAAACTGAAGTCTTTCATTTTGCATATGAATCTATCTAACCTCTTCTGCAAGGGTCTATTGGCACTCAGCATCTGATTAGACTTAGTGTCATATGTCCATCCATTTTCACGTCCCCTTAGATCGGTCCAAGCATCCAACCATCCTTCAAATAAAGGGAAACTTCCATCGGTTGACTCATCCCAATTCATATCACCACAGAAGATCACATTTGGATGCCTCTGAAGATGGTTTAGAGCCTCCTTTGCTTGAGCTACTCGTGTCTCACTGTTCATTTGATCAAAAGTGGGAGGGGCAGGCGTAGGACTCTCAAGATGGCTCGTGGCGATGATCAATGGTTTGGTTCCACTGGAGACTTCTATATTAGCAATGCATAGTTCCCTTCCCATTCTGGAATTCCTGAAAGGCCAACGGCTGAAAGAATTCACCGGTAGCCTGCTTAACTGAAATTTTAATAGGAGTTGAATTATCACGCAATCACATTCAGGCAAATGAAAGATTCGTGCGTCTGTGTGTTTTGTTGGGGGGAAGGAGAGAGAGAATAACCTGGATGCAAAAGTAAGAACGACCCCTGGTTTCATGAATGGAAACTGAGCATTTATACGCATCCCACCATTTGGATTGGCAAAAAATGGTGTAAATGTCTGATGTGACCTCCTACATGGTTGAATGAATGGGGAAGATTTAATCTATTATAATCTAGTGTAGTGACACTGTTAAGACTTATGGCAATGAGGAAGGCCACCTGTAAGCAGATGACATCGGGCGAATGCAGTTGAATGAGTCTGCCTAAAGCATTCATTCTTTCCTCCAGCTCCAGGTCCCAAAAGCAAACATTGTAACTCAGAATCTTCAGTTTAACTGTATCGTTACCTGAACAAGAATCTTCTGGCATCAGCACATGTAGAAATTTTCATTCTTTTCGGTGAGCTAAGAAGGCCAATGGCCTTATACATGTAAATTTGACCATGATCACCAAGAAAGCGGATAATGTAAAGTAGGATGTTTATCCATAAATATTTCCTTAACATCTTTCAAGCAGAAAACAAAAGGCAAAGTAACACTAAGAACACAAAAAACCGAGTCAAAACATCCCCCTTGTTGGAAGCTGCAAGGGACTAGGCAAATAGCTTAGCTTGAAATTTATGCTTAGACAACTAACTATATTCGCCACCATTCTCAGATTCATGCATACAAGATTGACTCCAGTTAACAAATCCCCTCTATATGGGAGGAAAAAATAGCTGTTTGTGTAGCGTAGATAAGGATAGATAAAGGACGTTCTCGGTGCACTAGGCTCCTACGTTTGTGCAAGATCCGGTGAGGGCCCGGATCTGATGTACGCAACCTTATAGAGGCTGTTTCCGTGGCTCGGACCTCTAAACTCAAGGTCATAAAGCAACAATCTTACCAGTTGTTCTAAGGTTCGCTCTCTAGATCATTGTATATACAATGATAGATCATTGTATATATTCTGGAGGACTTGAGGGGTGCCTTGTGTACAGACTCCTCTCTTTTTGTATCATTTTGCTGTCCATCTTTAATGAAATGAATTATCACTCACAAAAACTAGAAATCAACCCAAAAAAAAAAAGTGGAAAACAAGATCTTAGTATCTAAGGAAGCTAACCAGAACCACCCAAGTAATCAGAAAGAGCCCAAGAAGCCCCAGCAACAGCGACTGAAGCAGCTGCAAATTTTGCCACCTTACCAAGCATACCCCCAGAAAACTCAGATTCTTGATTCTCTTTTGCATTCAACGACATCGAGGAAAACTTAGACAAAGGTAAATCATCATCATGGTCCATGTCAATTGCAAATTTTCCCTTAGAATAGTATTTAGTAGAGGATCTAAGTTTGCTTTCCTCGATCTTGAGCAAATTGACAGCTTCTTCAAGAGAAGGAACCACGCTTCTAGCAAGTAAAGATCTCCTCAAGGGCTCAAATTCATCGCGAAGAGACAAAAGAAGCTGCACAAGATGACATTGATCTTGAAGCTGTTTGTAATGAGTTGATTCCCTTAGAGAATATGGCTCCAATTTTCCCATTTGATCCCATAATTCAACCATGATAGCATATATTTCATCTATACTTTTATCTCCCTGTTTTATGGACCTGATTTGAGCTTCTAATTTGAATTTCTTGGCAAGAACGGACTCATCCCTTTGCAGAAATCCATGATCCATTTCCTTTTATTTCAGATTGATTATGCAACAGAAAAATTTAGACTTCAGACTACCAGAATTACAGAGATCAAAATGATCAAACTTTGAATTAGAAAGTGAATGATCAAAGGAAGAAAAGCAACAACCTAGTCCGAGTGAGCTGACCAGTACGAGGTACAAGAATCTCTTGGTCTACTTTGTATAAAGAAGGGTGGAGGATTGACAGGCTGCTAAGAACTTTACCAAAAGAAATAAAGTAGAAAAGGAAGAAAGAAGACCAGGGCGTAATCCAGTTGGTATTCGAGTTAAGAATTGTTCTTAAGAAGATAAAGGTTCGAATATGAGGATAATCGCAGTGTGGATGTGCTACTCCTCCTAGTATGTAGGGTGCATTGCTCTATTTCTGCTAGTTTGTAAGGCACCTTGCATGGGTCCTTGTGTGCAGCCTCACTGACATAGGAGGTCGCTGGACATCTGATTTACATCCTCCAGAAGCTTCATAGGGCTGGAACAATAGAAGCATCAAGGCGAAGAATTTCACAAGAAAAAAAAAAGAAAGAATCTTAATTTATTGCTGCACTAAAATTATTGGAGTTGAAACTGTTGAGGAGAAGCATTCAGTTGTTAATGTGAAAACCATATTTACAATACATGTCATTATTCAGTCAGCTTTTTGCCGTTACGTGAGGATTATTTCCCTCGGTTAATTGGATTGCAAAGGATGATGAGACAATGTGACATAACATAAGCAACATAATGCATCCGATTGTTTGAAGAGTTTAGGCGTGTGACCCCACCCCCAACCAAAAAAAGAGAGTTCCACTCGAAAAGGTGATATATATATATATATATATATATATATATATATATATATATATATATATATATATATAGTAATGTTCAGTACAATCACATAATAGTAAAACATTCAATCCGTCCCAATATTGTCTTAATCTGAATTATGATACGTTAAAAGATCAACTAGAAAAAATTATTGTGTATGACAAGAGTTCTCATTTATGCTCGGAATTAATTTGATACGCTCCATATAACTTACTAAATTTCTTATAGTTTGAAGAGTTCTCATTCGTACCCAACTCCACAAGTGACTTGTGTAATCCAAAGGGTAAAATCAGAACTCCCAGTTTTTATACATAAGACATTCGATGATTATGAAATCTAACTGATCTAGTGCAGTAGAAGAAACCGTACTCATTAAACATGGATCAATAACCACATTCATCATCATTAAACATGGATTATTTGAATATTTGGAACAGAGAGATAATAACAAACAGGTCCCAAGAATCGGATTAGGTAAGTTACAAACAAGTCCAGTACGATGTTGGTACCACCACATACTATTTACTAGCAATATGCAACACCAAGATATACAAGTATTATTTAATCAATTGGTTCAGTATCAATCTTCCTTTCCCAGTCCACATCAAGAAATGAATGATATCTTTTTCACAAGAGGGTTAGGCACGAAACAACAACAACATTACCTCATTGCCTTAGAAACTTCCGTCTATAACGGGTGTGAGAGGTCGGATGTACGCAACCATACCTACGTGTTAAAAACACACAGAGGTTGTTTCTCGATGACCCATAATGAAAATTGCATCAAGCTATGTCGATAAACTGCTACTTCACAATATAAGAAGCGCATCATATATAAGAAATATCTGCATGATCAGCACTACACAAACCAAGAACATGGGAAATCATAAGAACAACTCAAGTACTTGATCCCCTAGTAATGGACATCACCAAGTGTTCAAAATGGCGCAAGGTAATTCATCTTGCCACGGACATTTCCATGCCTTCCCAATGTATATAAACTGGAAAAGCAAGGCAAGAACATGCAAAACACCAAAAGAGAAATCAGTGCAACAACTGCTTGTCTTCCTAGATGTTGTTGCTGTTTCATTATTGCGGAGAGATTGTTAAGAGCAAGCCATAATGGTCACTAGGTAGAACAGGAAGCGTAATTTTCTTAACTTGGCCCTTTACTTTCTTCTCTTTGCAATAGGATAAACCAGGAATCTCTTCAGTGCCAATCATCTCAATCTCACTCAACTTGAAATCCTGCAGCCTGCAGATGAATCGATCCAAGCGTTTTCTCAGACTCCTGTTGGCACTCAACATCTTGTTTGATTTTGTATCATATGTCCAACCTTCTTCTTGAGGCCGAAGTTCCATCCAAGCATCGACCCATCCATCAGGAAAAGGAAATTGACCATCCAGTTTGTCGTCCCAGTTCATATCACCGCAAAAGATAACATTGGGATTTTTCTCAAGGAGTCTTACAGCCTCCTTGGCTTGTTCAACGCGCTCTTTACTATACATCTGATCCCAGGTAGGAGGGCCAGGGCAAGGACTCTCAAGATGGCTCGTTGCAACAACTAAGGTCTTGTCAGCATGAATATCAACCTCAGCAACACATAGTTCTCTTCCCATCGCAGAATTGGCAAAAGGCTTGCAACTGTAGCATTTTACTGGAAGCTTGCATAGCTGCCGATATTTAAAATGCATGAGAGAAAATAACAAAGCTCCCATTAGTCTATTAAGGCGTAACCACAATAGAAGCCAACACCTTTGAGAACTACGAAAGTGAACTGATAATCCACAAGTATCGGTAATACAATGTGAATTATGAAAGCACAATAATAGGGGAAATTTCAGAACAGAGGTGTAGGACTGGCAAAAATGATTTATAAGTAAAAAAAAAAAGACACTCTCCACCTCTAACATCAATGTCAGAACTCCAGAAGGACATATACTAAGGTCTGGTATCTAAGAGGGCTCTGTGCTAGTTAATTTTATAGAAATTATCTATGAAACAAGTAGAGGAAGATGATAAAATTCACCTGCATACAAAAATAAGGATTTTGAATTGCCATCTCTTTTGATACCGAGCACTTATACAACATCCACCAGCTGGACTTTTGAAACATCTCATAGGAATCAGGAGTAACCTCCTACAAAATAAGGTGGTGATTAATAATGAAGAGCATTTAAGTGTTGAAAATAGCTTCAGCTCAAGGAACATCTTTATTTTGCTGAGGGATTCAGACTAGGTTCAAGAAAACCTGGAAACACATGATATCAGGCCTGTGCTCCCAAATAAGGTCACCTAGAGCTTCCATTCTAGCTTGCATTTCAAGGTCCTCATTGAACCAGATGTTATAACTCAATATCTTCAACGACCTAGTGTTCTGACTGGAGCCATCTTTAGCAGTCAAACATTCTAGTAATATAAAGTTCACTAGTTCATGGTGCAGTCAACAAATAAAACATATGAAAAGATATAAATACAGAAAAGAGAGGAAAGCTGGCAAGTAAGGCACAGAACAGATCTACAGATATAGAAGTATTGTCAGCTTGGATGAACCCAGAAAAACCAAGCTCTACCTTTTTCCTCACATAAACAAACTTGAAGCACATGTATTACTTCAGCTAGAAGGAAGAAGGGTTACATAAGTTAGGACAATTAGGGACAGACAAAATATAATTTCTTACCTTCAGACATGATAATTGAAACCAAGCACGTTTCTACCTCCTAGATACTATAAATCATTATGAACCCAAACTCCAACAATGTACATATATTATAAATCTCATTTGCCGATTTTTTCATCAATGAACCTTGTCTTAGAAAGTTCAATGAATTTGGGGCTCTTAATGGAAGATAACATAAATATTATGTGCTCAGGAAGGCCCATAAAAAGTACAAATGACCAAACAATAAGGAACTATGCAATATTAACAGGTTGAATTCATAGGCCAATCAAGGTTTCCCTTTTCTGACTATAGAAACAAAGCATGAAAAATTAGACTCCCACCAACTGAACATAACCAATCAAGGGGGAAAATAATTTCATTTATCGACTAGTATAAGCAAAACAATACCAAAAAGGGCCAGAAAAGGCAAGGACGAAGAGAACACCGTTCTTTCTTTTTCTTTTCCTTCGTTTTTAGACTATAGAGCTGATGTCAGGTGACAGAAAATGTGAAGCCTGCATCAAAAGAACCCATACCTCCCCAACCCACCCACCCCCCTTTTTTTGTTGTGTCCAAAGGAACCATCTTTTACCAATATTACCAATACATATTAAAAAATATTTAGGAATAATAAGGCCACAAGTTCAACAAATTTTCCACAACCGATTTTAATCTTCATCTTCAATTGAAAAAGGAAAGGAGGAATGGAAGAACGCATACCCACTAATTCGAATTCCTTATTTGCAGCCTTAAGACCTCGGAAACCACCACCAGAATCAAAAACATCATCCTCATCAGTATTTTCCCCAATTTTCCTTTTAGTTTGTTTACTATTGCTGCTACAAGCCCTCAAAGGAAAGAAGACATCCCCAACTGAAGAACCCAACTCATCTAAATCATCAATCTCCGCAACAGTCGAAAGCAAAGCAGCAGAAGCTCTGGAACCACAAATTTCACAGTTATCTTCATCATATTTGTTCAAGAACGTGCAAGCTTGGCAAGACCACTTGGGTTTTGTGATAATTTGTGAAGTGAATGATGTTGGCTGGGGAGAAAGGCAGATTTGGCAAGCGAATTTTTGGGATGGAGGGTTCTTGAACGTGCACTTTGAACAATTCCAAGACGACATTTTTGATCGGAAAGCAAGGAATTTGATGGAGGAAGGTATTTGAGTAGCAAGGCGGGTGGAGAAGATCAGCGGTTTGATTCTGTGTATCAAGCCAAGTGCCATTTTGAAAGGGTTTACTGTTTACATTTTTGCCGCTGCCCGCTCCCGGGGGAAAATAATTGTATAACCTTATTATAATAATAATAAGTAGTTGTTGTTATTTGTCAAGATTATCTTTTAACTTAGAAATCAGACCTTATCAACTGATAACATTGCTATTTTGTGAGCTTGATGTCACGTGTTCAAGCTTACACTCTTACACGAAGGGTAGAGTAAGATTGCGTATATCTGATCGTCTCTTTTCTCGAATCACGTACAAACGCAGGAACCTCAGATCACGCATCGCTTCCATCTCCGGATTCATACACAAATGCAGGAGCCTCAGATCATACACAAACGCAAGAACCTAATACACCAGAAATGTCTTTTTTAATAGTATTTTTCAAATACACCAGAAATCACCTTTTGCTCCATGTGATTTGGCTAATTATTCGTTTGCCCTCCTTATGTTTGAAATTACATACTTAACACCCTTGTGCTTTTGGACTGATGAGAAACTAACATTTTTATGGATATTTTCACACCCCCCCTCAAGCTTAGTTATATATATTTATACAACCAAGCTTGGACACTAAGTATTGAAGGACCTTTGTTGAGACTGGCTTTGTTCAGATGTCTGCGATTTGATCTTTGATGGAGATATATTCTATGTTGACCTCATTTTCTTCTATCTTTTTCCGGATGAAGTGTTTGTCTGTTTCTACATGTTTTGATCTATCATGTTGAACTGGGTTCTCTGCCACATTTATTACCGAGACTCTGTCGCAAAAGACTTCGATAGGTGATAGTGCCCTTATATGGAGATCTTCGAGCACCCTCCTAATCCAAACGCCTTCACAGATTCTTAATGCAAGTGTCCTTAGTTCTGCTTCTGCACTGCTTTTTGAAACAACTGGTTGTTTTTTGCTTCACCACAAAACTAGGTTCCCCATAGGTAGGTCCATAGCCCATAGTTGATCTCATGTCGACTTTAGATCCAACCCAATTTGCATCTGTGAATACCTTGACACTTCGGTCTGCATTCTTCTTGAAATACAGTCCCTGTTCTGGTGCATTCTTAAGGTACTTGATGATTCTTAAAGCATCTTGGAGGTGTTCGTTAGTAGGACTGTGCATAAACTATGATACGAAACTTATTGCGCAGCAAATATCGGGCTTAGTGTGTGATAGGTAGATTAATTTTTGATAACTATGTTTATTAGTTGGGGCAGTGTCCCACTGATCTCTAGGCTTATGTTCGGGTTCAACATATAGAAGAAGCTCTGAAGATACAATTACATACTTCATCCTCTTTAAATTTCATCTCCATCGTTGTAAAAATCTTCCAAAGGTGCAAAAATTATTAAAGCCAATAAATTTTATTTCTTATTTTTATTATTGTATTATGAGAGTAAACCTAACACAAGAGAAACAAAACATTTGATTTCTTGTTTATGATTTAGCCTAATTTAAAAGTGTAATTTTATTTCTTCTCCAACACTTATTTAGTGAAAGTTTTTTTTTTATAATGTTGTCGAAGTTGTGAAATTTCAACGTGCGATAGGTGAGGCATTAGTGAAGTCTCCGCCTTATGATCCTGTTGAACTTCTCTATGGTGAAGGAAAGTAATTCACAAGTAATCCAATATCAATAATTGCTACCTTTTTTCTTTCCTTTTCAATAAAGGAAAGAGTGTTCGCAGTTCAGATCATATGTCTCCTTAAGTATGTTATATTTCTGGATTAATGATAAAAACGACTTTGTTTTGCAAAATTTTTAAAAAAATAACGTATCGTATCTCTTTTAGTATGTTAGAGGCCCCGGAGCTACGGCTTCGGGGAAAACCTTTCGACACTCAAGTTAGTTGCGAGTGTGTACATGGTGAATGATGGAAGATATAAGACGGAGTAACCTGTTTGAGGTTTTACCCTGCTTGATTAGTGGCTTTTTGTGATGTTTTGTGGATGTGAGCTTAGATTTCTTGTTCGCTCATTTACTAGTTCATTCAGGGGGGTTCATGTACTTTTATGAGCTGGGACGAGTAGTGCATGTCAAGGAGCTGTGGGGTGATGACAAATGGTTTTTCCGTTGGCTGACCTCGTCTGCATGGTTGCCATGTGGTGCCAGTGTAGTGGTGCATGGCTAAGACTGCTTGCTGGCATAACGTCTACTCTGGCGTGCATGGCCGAGCTGAGGTGTGCCGCCTTGGCAGAGCAGTCAAGAGGCAAAATAGGAGCGGTATAGTTTGAGCTGACTTGCGGAGTACAGCTGAGCTGAGATGAATAGTATGACCCTTCACCGCTTGTCGAGCTGAGCTGAATCAACCGCAGCCCCCTAATTTAGTGACTTGCGACCCATAGGTTGCACTAATATGAAGCTATCTAGGGGGAACTAGCTAAGTGGCGCTAATGGTAGGGCCCAGCAATGTTGAGTTTTAATGACTGAGGTGAATATAGTCGTTATTATTGGTGCAGTTTTCAGGTCACCAGATGACTTGACGTGGTGTGTTACTATTTTAGAGCGTGAGTGGTGGGTTATTATTGGCGCTCTAAAAAGATACAGATTATCTCGTATTTTCTTTAGAGCGCAAGCAACTCATAAAAATCTTGGTATTTTGCATCCCTGTTGAAGAAGCAAGCAAATGATGCTTCACCAAATTCAGTCAATCAATCACACCTAATAAATCCTAAAAGGGTCTGGACTGCTTCACCAAATTATGAATACTAAATCTTCAAAGGGCGTAAATATTTGGGATCAGGAATACGATTGGTTTCTAACTTTTGTGTGAGATAATATATTTCTCTACAAATAGTACTACAAGTGAAATCTATCATCTTCCTATCTGTATGGGAAAACAATTAGGATCTCAAGGTGACAGAATTCATTTTTTTTCCAAAAAAAAAAAAAAGGATTTTGTGACAGCATTTATAGTAACACAATAAAGACGCGAGTCATGTAGGTTGTGCTAACATGAAACTGTCCAGAGCGAACTAGCTAAGCTGTGCTAGTGATGGGCCCAACATTGTTGATTTTTACTAGCTGAGGTGAAAATAGTCGTTATTATTGGTGCAGTTTTTGGGTCACCAGATGACTTGACATGGTGGATTATTATTTTAGAGCCCTAGTGGTGGGTTATTATTGGCGCTCTAAAAAGATACAAGTGAAATCTATCATCTTCCTATCTGTATGGAAAACAGTTAGGATCTCAAGGTGACTGCATTTATTCAAAAAAGAAAAAAAAGTGACAGCATTTATAGTAACACAACAAAGATGCGAGTCATTATATTGGCTGCAGACTGGAGCAGCCATGTGCAGCCAAGAGTACACATTTATGTAGTTTTCAGCTTGAAGAGCTAGTAAACAAAACCTGTAATGTAAAAGGGAGCGTATAGTTGAAGGAGAATTGATAACATGTATCATGAAATTGAAAGAGGACGAATTGATACTGGCACTCTGACAATATGATCAAGGCTTCCTGTGAATATGATTGCACCAAAGCTGAAGTCATCAAATGCTTGAGTCACATTGAGTCTTATCACCAAATCTTGGGTGCCTTGTGGCGTTACTGTAAACCAAGATGGACTAAGATCAATGGCGACTCCCCTCGGTGGTAAGACAGCTGAAACATATGTTTCCGGTTTGCTTGCCACATTCTTGACTGTTCTGTGCACAGACCGCGATCCAGAAAGCGCTCCTATGGTCACTGAAGGCAGGTTCAGATCAGATGGATAACTGAAGGAAGGATTACATAATCCTCCAGTAGCTGTTCTAATGGTTGCCGGATCAACGTTGGGAAACGAGCAGAGAAAACTGATGTAGTCTTCAAATTCTGTTCCATGATATCAGAACAAGATGAGCTCATTGAATTAAAATTGAGAGGCCAATATCTTCTTTATACTAATTGAAGCAGTCTGAATGCTTTTGATTTTAGAAAAAGTTGTTTCTATAGTGCTTGTTTAGTCAATATTACCAGCTGAAAATACTAGGCCAGGATCCAACGCATTTCGGGGGTTAATGAGGCCAGCACCAAAACCAAATGGAGCAGCAGTATATAAGCTATCGACTGTATATCCTCGAGCCATGATGATGTCTCCTTGATTGTCATACATGGTGGCTGTTGTTGACATCGCGGAAGCAATCGAAGAGGGAGTCCATGATGGGTTGTTTTGCTTGATCACTGCAGCTATTCCTGCAACATGAGGTGTTGCCATGCTTGTGCCTGACGCGATTGCAAAATCGTATCCTGAAACATGAAGAAGCAAGATCATCCCCTTAAAGGTTGAATTGTCAAGAGCCATGGAAATCAAGTTGTAGACAAATATTTGATAGAGAATAGTTCTACCAGCAAATAGGGGATCCAGAACACTCATGGGACTCCAAGCCGCCCAAATTTGGTGTCCTGGAGCCAAAATATCAGGTTTGAGCACATCTGTTGGATTCCTACTCTGGTCTATGAAATCAGGTCCTCTTGCAGAGAATCTGCTAATAATAGGTGCTCGTCCATTGTAAGACGCGGTTCTTCCTTCTCCTATCGATGCTCTGGCTCCGTATCTTATCGCGAACCCGTTTCTGTCTCTACTTGTTTCCTTGCCATAGTATCTTGATACATACTACAATGTTATCGCCTGTTCATTAACATGCAGACAAAATGTACTCATGCTAAAATGTTAAAAATGCTGGTACATTTGCATACTTGTGCATCACTTATTCTGGGGATCATTATGCCTGGAATTGAGAATGGAATTGCTTCCGCGATGAAGTCTCCGTAGCTTGGATTTGCAAGAAACACAAAACCTAGGAAACCAAGAGCCTCGGCGGTCTCCACGATATCTGTAAGGGTTGAAGTTCCATTGGAAAAACCTGCTGAGAATGTGCAGATAACGATGCTGTTCAGCACCACAGCAGGTTCTAGCGCTTCTGGATACTGACATTCTTCTATATACTCTGGTGTCCTAGGAAATGTGCCATTTTGCTTAACTGCATCTTTAGCCAGAACCAGCCTATGTTGAAGCAGCCCTTCTCCAAAACTAGGACCTAAATAATAGTTTATGTCAGCTTAATTTGATGCAAAAATTTTTTTTCTAGTTAGTCCTACTATTGTCACAATTTGCCTTGTATTACTCTTGATCATCGCAATGGAACTAACCTGATAGTCCCACGCCGCCAATCTTGTGACCGTCCCCAAGCAAAAGAATGCCGGGATAACTTCTATCAGTGTCACAAGCTGCTACTCCCAGAGCCCAAGGGCTATATGACACTACAGTGTAAGGACCAGGTCCTCCGTTACCTACAGCTTGCACAACTAATATTCCTGCCTTATGTGCTGCTAACATGAAAATCTCAAACATCCCCAGGAAAGTGATTGTATCTTCTGGTGGTTGATCTGGTCCAACTGAGAGTGTGAGGATGTCTACACCATCCAATGCTGCCTAAGCAAAACAAAGTATAGTGGTAACATCAATTTTTGTGAAAGAAATTTTATGATGACACTACTGTTACATAAAATAGTATGTCTGGTAGTGTTGTTCTTATTTGATTTCTTTATAAGATGTTCTAATGACCAAGTTAATAGAGTGGCTCACCTGATCAATTGCTGCCAGTACATCACTTAAAGTACCAATTGTTGGAAAAATTGCTTTGTAGACAGCAATCCTGCAAGAGGAATAAAAACGACAAAGTCTTACCAATTTGACTTTTTTGTATGTATTTGATCTCAACTTATTCGAATGAAGATTGCTATGAGTAGTTGCTTGTAAATTTGCCCATAAATAATGGAGTGGTTCCAGAAAATATACCGCGCCCGTGGTGCCATTCCGCTGGCTCTTCCATAAAAGAATCCATCCACTACAACAGGAACTCCAGAATTTCCAGCAGCAGTTGATGCCACATGACTGCACAACCAGCCTACGAATCAACCTTTCTCAATCAAACTTAAAATGTCCACTTCACAAACTAATACTTAATCAAACTAAAACATATGTTCAAGCAAAATATCAACTCCATTTCACATGAACCTGAGTTACACTGATTGTTAAAAGATGTGAGTATTCATTATCGACGGAGCACTTCTTGAACTCCATGAGTTAGACTCTGGTTATATCTTTTTATTGCATAGCGCATTTCTTACTAATTCTAGTCATCATTCTTGTTGATAACAACTAGCTTGGAGTAACCCGTGTTTACCAATCTGAATATCTGCAAGACAAGAGATCACAATGAACAGGTGGGTCTAATAGGCATGCACTTTCTATCTCTTGTCTTTCATATATCCAGATTAGTGGTTGCGGGTTAATCAATATCAGCAGGGGCATTAACAGCACTAACATAATACAAGTTTATAAGGGACACAATTAACACTAATATAATGCAAATTTGCAATTTACTTCCAAGCTTCGGGGGCTTCCCTAATCACAGATAACTGTTTACCTGCCATGTCCAACAGCATCAAAAGGTGAGAGAAAATCTCTGGAGGCATTAAGATTAGCTGCAGCTTGAGCACCAGCTGAGAAGAACCTAGCAGAAACAATCTTGTCATTGCACGATGTCTCAGGAAACAAAGGACCACTCTCACATGCTCCAGAGAAATGAGAAATGTTTGACGTGTAACGATTTGATGGATCAAAAGCAAAGCTGGGATGAAGATGGTTGATCCCTGAGTCCACAAAACCAATCACCACGCCTTCGCCTGCATTCCTATCTCCTCCTTGTTGTGCCCAAACTGTTGGCAACCCCAAGAACTCTGTTGTGTAAGTTGTCATCAGTTTGCTTCTCCTGTCTTTCTCTACTAACTTCACTCCAGGAGCATGCTTTATTTTCTTAGCCTGATTCATTGCACAAATCTCATTTTGTAAATCACAAAGTTAAATACGCAAGTAAGTTCCCTGTTTAAGCCTTCCATTTTATTCTCTTTGTTAATCCAGCCAACTATTAGGCATATCTTTTCAATTTAATCCTAATATCTCCCATAGTTGTCAATAAGCGGGAGCCTCTTGTTGTTGTATCTCTCATAGTTGTCAATACTGTTTCCGTAAGGTATCGGATAGCTCATTGGTATAGTACAATATCGTTGCTAAAAAAGACGACAACAACAACACATACCCAGTATATCCAACAACAGCAAAAGTTATCCCTAGGGTCTGGGGAGGGTGAGAGGCAGTCAAATAATACCTCATCCCAAAGGATAGAGAGTTTACTTCCAGTGACTATCACCATAAGGAAAACATTAAAAGCATATATTTGTTTCTCTTATATATGATTTTAGTAAAGGAATTGAAGGGTAACTAGAGGAGAGGAATTGAAGGGTTTGCCTGAGAAGGGGTAGTGTGGACAGAGAAAACCGTTGGCAATATGCTTAAAGCTGTAAAGTTTTTTGTAGCTTCCTTCATCTAGAGTACTTTGAAGAAATTCGTCATGCCCCTTGACCAGCTGCTTTGCATGATTCTCCGATACTTCACTGCCATGTAAAAGAGACTATCAACTATTACCCACACCAATATTAACATGCATGTAATGCTGTGAAATGTTTATTATGGGTCATCGGCAAACAACCTTTATGCGTTTCTAACACATGGATATAGTTGCATATATACGACCCCCATACCCCGTTATAGGCGGAAACCTCTAAAACAATGGGTAATGTTGTTGTAGTATATTGTCAGATGTAAATGGCATAAAATTTCTCCCCTTACATCCCATAAGTAAAATGTTAGACCAAAAAAGATGTACTATCCTTGTCCAAAAATGTTGTGGTAATTGACTTTTCAACAGTGTCAATATACATATGAGAGAGCAGTGTATATAATTTTCTGTGGCAAGATCGCAGTAGAAGAAAATCAAAATTGGAATCACCTGAACTTAGGTGAGAAAGATTCTTGTGGATGGAGAAATGCAACAGGATCCCCTTCCATTAGCACTAAAAAAATGTCATGCTCTTCTGAACTGCATAAACAAACAACCACATGCAAAAGAACCAGCACTCTAATCAGATAACAAATCCTTGAAACAGCTGTAGCCTCTGCCATGGCTTGCAAAGGGTTTAGCTTAAAACTTGTCAGTTCTTTTTTTTAACTAACTGTAGAAGAAGAAATTAAAGTAGCTTTGTCTTCATGCATGCAGCGAAGGCAAGCTGCAAAAACTGAGTTTCGGGGTAAACGTTCTTAGCGTGAATAAATGGATGTCTTAACATACTTTTTTCCAATGGAAAGCCATGCTTTAGTGAAACAATCGTTACCTTTATATGTACATACTTTTGTTGTTATTCAAAATAGAACGGGAAACAGCATGGCACATACGTCTGCATGGTAACTGTTTCTTTAGCTCACGCTAAAAGACCCAGCGGTCGAGCTGACTCACAATATTTCAGTTTCATATGAGCGCTTCCCTCTATGGAAAAGGTTTGCCTCCAACCAGTATAAGTCCTTGTTAGTCACCGCCTGCCTCGTGTAGAATATTTATGAATGATGTAAATCGAGAGACTTAAGGTTCACATCTCAGAACTTGTCTTATCACTGCCTTATTACAGCAAATCCACACACTATCTGACTCCGATCCATATTCGAAGTCCCACATTACAGACCACCTATTTCAGCCGCCACTATAACATCATGATATTTCTTCAGTAAGCTATGCACACAGACAAGCGTTTGTCTTTGTAGCTTCATCGCCAACTGCATGGTCTGAAAGTTTATGACATTTATTTCTCTTTCGCAGTGCATTTGTAAATCTTCCACGCAAAGTTCACTAAATTATAAGAAAGAAAATGACCATCTACGAAATTTTATGGCCAAAAACATCTTGTTACGCGAATTGCTACCGTTGTCTAAATCTTTACATGGTCTATCTCCGTATGCCAATAAATGGACCCGTAACATTTGAAAGACGAACCAAGTAAGGGTACCGGGAAAGAGACCAGATAAATCAATACCCTAGTTATATGATAATTCTTTAGTACTACACAGAAATCAAGTTCTAAATAAGTTATTTGAGCTTGGTTATTACACGATTAAGTTCAATTACAATGAACTTGAAGTCATGTAAGCCCTTGAGTCAGTACACTGAAAAATTACTCAAAGCAAACATCAAGGATAACGTTTTTGTTTTTCTATAAACATAACAAGACAGCCTCAATTCCAGATACATATAGATTCGGAGTCTCACTAGAAACAAACTCTTGATCCATTGAGATAAAAGTAATGTTTACATACCGCTCACCCTTTTCAGACCCTAACGATAGCTATGGCTACCGTTGAGCTATACTGGATATGATTGATGATGATACAAGACGTCTCATTTATATACTTATATGTCTGTTTAATTGTTTATATAGGCATCTACAATCCTACATGGAACAAATTCACAAGGGACAATGCACTGCTTCCTGGTACTTTGCACTGCCTAACGAAGGGGAAAAAAGTGAAAGCCAGAGAGGAGAGAGAGAGGGGGGGGGGGGGGGGGGGGGGGACGACGTCGTCGTAATACAGACAAAACCAGGACCAGGATTAACCCAAAACAGAGAGATCCAAGCATTTCTGGTGGAGCGAAATGACTTACTGACTCCTTTCCCCAGCTACAAGCACAAAACCTAAGCAGATTCTTACAACAAGAGTTTCTGTCTGCTCATAACAATAGCAGCCAAATGATCAAGTCACATAGGTACAAATTATGGTGATGATGAAACATCAAATCGACATATCACATTCCTAGCCACATCAACAAGCTCCCTGCACTGTACACCAGGTAATCCTCCAACGCCAACAAAAAAGATACCATCAAGCATCATTGAGACCAGGAAATGCTACCTTCTCAGCCGCTTACGCCCACTTACCTGCAAGTAATCAGAAGTCATAGGTTATTGGTTTGTGTAGAATTAAATCGAACATGTCCACATTTCAGACAATCGGTATCTTTATTCTTTGTAGAACTTCATCAGCTTTGTGGCATTCTATATATTCTCCGTTGTATCGTATGTATCTTTAACATAGGAAGTAATCTATAACATTTCTCCCTAGTTAAATCTCTTGGAACTAGCCGGTCCAAAGTCCACAAGAGGAGGAAGGTTGCATTGGCGGCTAAAGTAAACCTTTCCCTTTTTTTTTTGTAATTTAAAATTTTATAAATAGATCATTAGGTAAACCTTTCACTAAACATGAAGATCATATAAAGGAACAATAATCTAACAGAAGACTGTTATATCCTCAGTAGTATTCCAAATAATAGATACACTGAAAATCGAGTATTCCACTAAAAAGTCCATTCGAATGCTATTTCCAGCCCATCTTCTGGGATTCCAGTTTCAGCTTATTCCACACTACAATGTCTACAATAATAATATATCTAAAAACCAAAGCAATTTCACCAATATGGGACTTAAAGGACAAAAAACTGGAACAAAAAATCAAATATTATGGAAAGTACAACAAGAAGAATCCTGTCGCACAAGAAGTACTGCAATAGTTAAATAACTGATTATTGTCTACTACAGGAGAACGACAAATGTGACCTACACGCTTCATTTAGTCACAAGAAATATAAATGCATGTGAGATTCAATTTGAGAGAGAAAATACGCTCACTGTAAGAGCAATCAGAAAACAAACATCCTCTCTCAAGCTTGCAAAGTACCACAGGCATACATTCAGTGATCTCCGCTTATAAAAGCTGGTGTAGCATATTAGTTCTATATATTCAGGCAGAAAAACGTAGTACATTTCTGTAGACTAGAGGCCAAAAAAGAAAACAGCAATGAACTGCTTCGAACAATCATGACAATGTGCCAGTAAGAAAACAAATAAGTGTATAAGCTCGCTGAGGGAGTAATTGCATAGCTATGTAAAAAAGGATCATCCAACTAAAGCATTGTAGCATATAGGGAATCTCCAGTCCCATGTGGATCTAAAATTCTGAGCGCCATAATCAGATGAACATTGAAATGAAAGACAGCGCCATAATGAAATGTTTCAGGGGCATTTAATTCACCTTATGGAACTCGGCCGTTAATAGTTCAACTGAATGGAAGGGAATTAATTTGGAAAACACTAGATTAACTAGTTCTCAATTTTCAAAAAAAAAAAAAACTTGGCTTATTTGGAAAGATTTATATAAATTAAACCATTATTTTGGGCATAATCAGAAGCAAAATCATTGGTATCCTAGCAGGTATATGTCTATGGACTTAAAAGGCTGGAGACGCTTGCAGGGTGCCATGAGTTAACCAAGGTGGTCCTGTATATAGGACATTTTAAAGTGTCCCACAGGATAACACATGACACGGGAGATGAAACATTTTTTTACCTACCTAAATACACTTACATTCAAGTTAGCATACATTTGACTACTCATGGACTACCAACTTCACTTGTGCAACATGTCCCATGGTGCGCACAACAGTCTCTCGTATTTAAGCCTTGACTACAAGTTACCATTTATTCCGCTCATTACACTTGAAAACACCAAAGGTAGGCCGTAGCAAGAAGCACCGACATCTCCAAAACTTCCACATGAGTTACAAGATACATATAAAGCAGCAGTTGTAAATTATGATGACACATATAGAGCAGTAGTTGAAATGATCCTTAAAAGGATACATATGTATCCGTGGTTGAGAACTGGTAAACAAATCGTTTTGGGTAACAAGATATATATACGGCAGTAGTTGAATGATGACTCCCATCAGGTTTGAGTTGTAACTTAAATTATTACCGCAAGAAAAGATGTATATATAACTAGCTAAGAATTGCAATTGCTTTCAAACAAAGTCTCCAGGTATTATAAACTCATAGGCCCTGATACCAGAAAAGTAACGGGCCTTCATACATAATGCATTAGTCACAACATACACTCAGGTTCACTTTATAGGCACCAGTTTTACCCTACTTTTGTACTGCCTTCAGACCCTTCAAGGTTCAATCCATTTGACTGATATTCAAAAGGATATAGCATGTCAACTTAAGCCGACGGGACAGACATATCACCACTTCAAAGGAGGCCCGAGTTTAAGGACAAAAGTCAAAAACTAGACTTTGCACTATAGAGCCTTAACATCGGGAAAGAGAACCAGGGTGGCACAGTGAAAGAAACATCATTAAAAAAAAATCTCTTTTGCATTAAATCATGCATTTTGTATCCTTTGCACGTTTGGAGGCTCTACATACCAGTACTTTCTGTACCTGATAACGGAAGACAAAGGAACATTTTGTCCTCCAGAAGAATATAATAAGGTCACAAGTAAAAGGCCAAAACTTCAAAAATTTCTTCACATTTAGTGGACCCTCCAGTATAGAAATAAACTATTTGGTTGGAATTAGCTGCACTTTTGCACTACACACTAATCTACTACAGCTCAAGCAATAATCGTCAGGTAAATTTTAGTAGCAGCTACTCCAATCTTGCAAGGCATTGTTTCGTTTCTTGTCCACACTGCTCTATGCCCACAATGAACACATATACACGTTCTAGAACTAGCAAACTTTCCCCAAGGGGAAGGGGTGGTCAGGCACGGGCTATTTTTTCTTTTTATTGAAGTTCCTCTAGGATACATGTCCTATATACCCCACTCAAAAGTTGGCAAAAGAGCATCTTACCTTGCCATTTTCAAGAAGAGATGGAGTAGCAGGCTTTTTGACATCATCAGATGCACAATCGCCACAAACAAACTTGTCAAGCTGCTTTGCTTGTTCAATAGTCATACCCACACAAGCAGGATGGAACCTATCAGGACACCAGCAAATTCATGAACAAGGGAATATCGTTGTAAGTTTTAATAGATCTACCTTACAGATACTTATGGAACTAAATAAACTTCTCTTATATCCTATTCTACTGGTGCCATTATCATTTCGCATCTTGGAAATTCTTCCTTCTTGTATTACCCCCTCTTTTCATGAGCAAAATGCAAACCGTCATATAGTTTCGAAGAAGTGCAACAGAATGAATCATAACATGTGACTTCTTTCCTTATGAATAGGCAACATGATTGCATATGGCATTGAACTTATTGTGAAAAGGAGAGTGGTACAGATTAAGCCTGCAGAGAAAATAAAATAAGCAACAAAATAAATGTCCTTATGACTCAATTTGTCACTAATGTAAGTGTGCATCACAAGAAATTTTTATCTTTTGTACTCCTTGTTTTGTAGTCCTCAAGAGTAATAGAGGAACTTTGATTTATGGTTTGTTTACAACCATGAAATTCTAGAACATAATAAAAGAGAATACATTTCGTACCAGTCTTTGCATCCCTCACACTGTACCATCAAATCATCAGGATTGTATGGCATCTCACACTTGCAGTACCTTCAAATGAATCCAACAACGCCGCACCTCATAAGGAACTAGGCAATAGAAAGCTTAAAAAACTGGACTACGATGGAGGAAGATCAAATGACACTCACACTGCAACGCGGTCTGGAACAAAAGCTCCAGTAGCAGCTTTGTAATCAAAACGGCAAAAATAATCCTCAGCCCCGACATTTGCAAGTTTGGTGTAGTTCTTGAAATTGTGGACAGTGCATTTTCCTTCAATAGTCTGTGCACTCTGGATGTCAAAGTGGTCAGACAAGAATAGCTCCTTTGACCCATGGAATTGCCTTCTTCCTCCCAGTGACTCCTCAGGCCTATAATACCACCTCACCCGGATCTTGATATTGTTGCGGTTATCAGCCTCAATATTCTCGACACGTGCCACATAAGGAGGCTTACCATTTTCTGATGACCGGATCAAGACACAATCTCCAGCTGCATAAACAAGATACGGAAACTTACAGCACATTACCAGTTCTTCTCTGACAAAAAGTATCAATGCATGCTAACGGATAAGCAAGCAATTCCATATGACAGAAAAATTATACCCGTGATGCACACTAAAGAAGTTCAAAAAAAAAAAAAAACACCATTTCTAAACTTCTCTTTGGCTTTATAACAACAGAATCAACTTGTTCTACAGATAAGGAAGAAGTGGAAACCGAAATGACAGGCAAGATCTTTACTTCCATACATCCACATTGAGTACACAGCTCCTAGGAAACTACCTTTTTCCTTAGCCGAATCACAAACCCAGATTCCGATCTTAAAAAAGCAGTGAAAGATCGCAACTTTATCGAGGGTCTAAAAGCGAAAGCTGAAATCCCATCAACAGAACATGCATTGCTATCTCAAAACCCAAATACCTTAAAAGCACATAAATGATTCACTACACATGCATGGAAACAGATTTAGCTTACTCAATTCAGTGCATTCCCAGCACCCAAAATGCCGTAAGTCAAAAATTTTGGGCGTTCAGACAAATCCACCTACATTCAATCCTCAATCTAGTAAACCACCAAAAATGTGAATTACCTCTGACAATTTTGTTTGTGCCTTTAATCGAGTAATGAGCCAAATCTCGCTTGACGGGCCTTGTTTTTGCCATGAAAACCGATAAGACTAGAGATTTTTGCCTCCAAATAGGGAGCTTTCCCTCTCTAAGTGGTGGTTTGAAGGGGTTTTTCAGTGGGTATATCGAAAATCTAGCTGAAATTCGGCGACGGCATGAGATAGAACAGATGCCATTTGTGAGATTCTAGAGAAAATATAAGAATGCTGTTAAAACCCAAAGTCAAGGAACAAAATTACAAACCCTATGTTCTAATTGTTTTCACTGCTTCCCCAACTTGAGCTGGATTTTGGCATCTATCCCGCTAAAAATTAAGAAACGCCTCCACTTTATACGGAGGAGTCCACATGGAAAGTTCTGGGTTAGGATCTCTCACCCCAAATCCCTTACTCCATGCGTCACTGTGCGACACGTGGCAGCAGAGGTGGGTGGTGAGGCTAGATGCAGGTCACCCTCATCTAGCCTCACCACCAAACTCCGCTGCCATGTGTCGCACGGTGACGCGTGGGGTGAGGGAAAGTGAGTGAGGTGATCTCATCCCGAAAGTTCTAGCGTATGGTGGATGAATGACATGGTTTGGAGAGTTCAGATGTACGCAACGATACTTATGTGTTACAAACACACAAAGGTTGTTTTCAGATGACCCATAATGAAAATTGCGTCAAGCTGTGTCGATCAACTTCTACTTCACAATATAAGAAGCGCAGTCAATTTAGCAAGTCATTTTGCTTTATTCCATCATATTCCAAAGTCAAGAAAGTAGTACTGTTGAACGAACCGACAGGTCATGAACTGTTCGAGTTAGGTTCATGTTCGGTTCGTATTCGTTCAGTAATTATTTGTTAACAAGCCGAATTCGAACAAGTATTTGGGTTCGTTAGTTAAACGAGCTAAACTTTTTGCGAAATGTTCGGTTCGTTTAAACAGTAATAAGGTTATTGAGCCAAACTCGAACCAATTTTAAAGTCCGTTTAGCTAAACGAACCGAGCCGAACAGTTCGTTTAGCTAAACGAATCCGAATTCGAGAACTTAGTATTCGGTTCGGCTTGGTTCGTTAACATTCCTACGAGAAAGAATGGGTATAGACTCTTTTAGAAATAAAAATAATAAAGTATATTTAAGCGATGTTATAAAATTGATTGTTGCTACCTCCTCATTTATAACACTATCTTGAAACGTCTTTGTAAAAAAAGTGACGGTGTTGAAATGGGTGTTTTTACTTTTTTTTTTTCGTTTTACTTATTAATCCAGCTAAAATTTATTGTAAAAGATTGTTCTAAATAAGTATTATAAAATATTACTCTATGAATATTGTTTTAACAGTATTCGTCTAGCTTATCTACTTGATTTATCTATGAGCAAAAGGTAAAATCTCTTATTCCGAAGAATCCCATCTTCTCAGCTCTAAACAACATGTGTGGATGATGTAAATAAAGAACCCAGCAGCCTTTTAAATTGGGTGAGATTTTACGCAGTGATCCACACAAGATGTCCCCCACGCAAATCAGGTCGAAGCAGAGGAACACCCACACTGTACGTGTCCTTAGAATCGAACTCTTGATTTTTTGGAGCAAATTACAACCCAAATACCAATTGAACTATGACATTGGAACATCTACTTGATTTATCTAAATATATGACATGATACATAGTAACGGGTTAGCAAATATGTTAGACAATAAGATCTGAAACCCATAATATCTAAAAAACTTATACTTAATATTATCGTTACCTCATTTTTTTTTCCCACATTCTTTTCTTTTTAAAGGAAAAATGAGCCTAGATTTGTTAATAATATATTTGAGAAAAGCAAAGTCCCTAGAAGATACATGCACTTATTGTTATGTAACGCATTTGTATCCCAAACTTATTATACTAATACGCCTGTTTTATGAGATCCAAAAATGTTACAGATGGTGTTTTCTTTGGGTTAATTGCACCTGATATCCATACTTGTACACGAAATTTTAAGTAGCATCCAATGTTTCATGAAACACACTTGCCATCCAGACTTATAGGGTTAATAGACACAATGACATCCATAATGACGTCATAAAGGCAATTTGCATTTATTTTTTAAAAGTCTATAGAAAAAATAATTCAAAAATAAAAAGAAAAAAACCCCCACCCCACTCCCCACCCACCCCCACCCCCCACCATCGACCTCCCTCCCCATCTTCCTCCATCTTCATCTTCATCCTCCCCTACTAATCTACATTCCTCCATCTTCATCTTATTTCTCCATCTTCATCTTCATCCTCCATCTTCATCTTATTCTCACTCCTCTTCAAAACAAGAAAATGCCGTGAATCAAGGCGTCTATCTTAATACGACATAGAAAACAATGCTCATGTTTTACAACATAAAACTGAGTTGGGATGCTATTCCTTGTATGATGCAAATCGATGCTCGTGTCACAGGATATCAAAATCGACTTGTATTACGTTTTCTTTTATTATATTCTTCACTAGTGTGATGATTTTCTGTATCTATATGTGGTCTTTCTCAACGAAGCAGATAGATGTTTTTCCCTCCCCCTTTTGTTTGGGTGTTTGTAGATTATGTTTTGCCAGAATAATTCTTATAGCAGAACTTAGGGATTTTCTTGAAGAATGTCAATGTCCATCGTTTTGGGTATGGTATATGTATTATTTTTGTCGAATTCAGAAAATTTGCAGCCCGCCACTATACTCCAATTTGGGTATGGCATTTTCTTGTTTGAAGAGGAGTGAAAATAAGATGAAGATGGAGGATGAAGATAAGATTGAGGAAGGTAGATTAGTAGGAGAGGATGAAGATGAAGATGGAGAAAGATGGGGGAGGGAGGTCGATGGTGGGGAGTGGGGGTGGGTGGGGAGTGGGGTGGGGGGGTTTTTTCTTTTTATTTTTGAATTATTTTTTCTATAGACTTTTAAAAAATAAATGCAAATTGCCTTTATGACGTCATCATGGATGTCATGTCTCTATTAACCCTATAGTCTGGATGGCAAGTGTGTTTCATGAAACATTGGATGCTACTTAAAATTTCTTGTACAAGTATGGATACCAGGTGCAATTAACTCTGTTTTCTTTTGCACGTTTAAGGTGTAGTCATGTATACTTTTTCGTTCTAAAATATAAGTTTATCATATTGAAAAATTAAAATGAATTTATATTTGAAACGGAGATAACACTTCTTTAGATAACAAAGAATTGTTGTTTCCTATATAGTCACTAGTTTTGAAAGTTACTACTGTTAAAAAAGTGTAGCGTTAAAACTCAGTTCATTGGTAGCAGTGCAACATCCTCAAATCAAGTCTAAAAAATCTTCTACAACATTCTTAAATTGTGCTAAGCATTTGTGTTATCATTATTATCATCATTATCATCATCATTGTTATCATTATTAATATTAATATTATTATAGATGGAGTATCTGTCTGGTCTAACTCTATCATCTGTGGTAAGACAGTGTGTTAATGAATAATGACGGTAGTAGTTTTCACAAAAAGGCGACTCACTTATACAAATATCAATAATACAGTATCTTATACGAAACAAGGGTATAATTTGACATGTCATTTGAGAAATTTCAAAATAATGTAATATTAATAAGAAAAATCATAAATAGACAAAATTGGAAAAAAAAATTCCAAGTGTCTTAGGCGCTATTCTGAATGGCGCTTTAGATCACTCGGGCGCCATTCTGAATTACTCCTTAGGCAAAATTATCCTGGAGTATGAAAACCGTCCGCCTAAGGCGGAGCTATGAAATTGGTGTCTAAGTCGCAATTATAAAAGGGCGATCATTTTTCTTCTTTTTACATTTACATATAAATCGTAATTTTTTGTATTTTATTCAGAGAAGTGGATTAAAGAGTAGAACAACTTGACAGACATGAGATCTACTACGAGCTACGACATGACAAACTAGTGAGAATTTCTCATTTCAATAGTTTTAAATTTGATATTTATTTTGTTATTGTTATTATTATAATATTGTTATCACTAATACGTTACTGTTATGTCCTTGTATTAATGTTATTATTATCATGTTATTATTATTGTTCTCATATTATTGTTTTTGTTATTATGTTGTTGCCTTTATTTATGTAGTACAACTTCCAACCTCCGTACTCCGCTATAACCGGGAGCCTCTAAGGCAATATGGTAATATTGTTGTTGTTGTATATAGTAGCTGTAATGTTATTATTATTTTATTATGTTAATGTTATTGACTTAATTATGTTAAATCAACGTCGTTTTACTATAAAACTATGTTGCACGATTCCAAATATTGATGCACTTACGTTATGTCATGCTAATGGTAGTAATACAATACCGACAGAGGAGCTGAGACATGAGATTAGTTATTTCTTAACTCTTCATGGAGAGCACATGACACTCTTTCTTAGGGGTAGAGCGAGTTACAAGACTTCAGATCGTGTTCGTAGAGTACACGTGTATAGAGAGGCTTTAGATATCCCATGTAGGTGCATACCGTATTTGAGATGGTATAGAGAGTGACGAGCTGCAGTAGGATAAGGGTTGATCACAGATTGATCACAAAGTTTGTCCAGAGGTGAAGAGAGGAGACCAGCACGTCTTATGTGCATGTACGTAAAACGAGCGTTATGTTACAGGACGTACAGATTCTTTTGGCTTACTTATTGACGGCGAGCCTCTTACGAAGACAGAGCCTAGGTAAACAATATCAGGTTGACAGGATATATGTATGGTATTGTTAGGATGGACCCCTACAACTTATAATTTCACGGGAAACCATATTCGTCATAAAAGGCTAGTGGAGTAGATACATGCGACTCTCCACATTACATATGTTAGTGGATAAGACGCTACAAAAGTCTAATGTAAGTGGAGCACTTCACGGGCCGTATGGTGAATCACTCATCCTACATGCTGTGGTACAGACCACACACTCTCACAACACTTGGTAAGTAACATGTTGATGGCATTGACGATGTCAGATTTTATGGTTTTTCGGCAGATCTACATCGTATGGTACATTTTTTGTTGTTGCAAATTTAACATATTAGTTTGTATTATTTGAGATACGTAATCTGACTAGTTGATGATGTTAAATTTTGCAAGAGGGAGACCTAGTGCGTGTTGCAATGCAATTCAAGTAGCGGATTATGCCATCCCTCTGTGTACCAGTACTAATAGTCTTTGATATGAGGATTTTAGAGATCTCGTAGACCGTCCACTGGATGATACATCGATGTAGTGGACCACATATGGATATGTGCTATAGTATGAGTTCACCCAGGCTCAACCTCGGACACAAACATATGTAGCGCCTTCAGGTGGGGATAATTTTCTACACCAGCTGTACAGGGAAGACATGTGTTGGCAAGAAGGCTGCATCTGAGGAGGCTACATCCCACGCCAATGAAAGGTTCCTAACGTTTTGTCTGAATAATTTCTCATGCATATGATGAATTAATATTTGCCAAAAATTGATGGTTCTATTACGACGTAGATGGTCTTCTGGATGCGCAAGGTATGCAAGGTCACATAGATGATGCAGAGATGTTCAAATCACTCAAGTCGACATGTGCGACCCCACCTAATCCTCAAGATGACGTGTTAGGACCATCTCATCATTAGTCACAGTCGGTGTCATGCTGACGCCTCTATTACTTAGACCTACTAGACCTACTAGGCATAGAAAACGGCCTAGGAGTGGAGACCGTGCGGTACGCGTGACATATTGGCGATAGTTTATTCATATTCATTGTAATTATGTTTGTATACTAAACATTCTTGACTGACAATCATTCATAGGTTCATATCTATTGTAATATTTTTTGTATTTTTTGTGTACTATATTGTGAAGATTGTAAGATGAAATTCTATATAATTTTTTTATCCGTTATCATCGCGATTATGCAGAGCCTGATTAATGGATTAAATAGAACTTGAAACTATCTTCGGAAAACCGCCACACATAAGATGTAATTCAAAATTGCGTCTTAGGAGCTTAAGACGCTATTCTGAATGGCACCTTAAATTTAAAGATAGTTTTGCCTAAGACAATTCCGAATTAAGCTGTAGGAGTACTTCTATGGCACAATTTGAATGACGCCTTAGTCTTCTAAAACGCAATCTAAAATAGCGCCCAAGCTAGTTAAGGAAGTTTCTTCAGTCGAGCTGTATTTATGGGTTTTCTTATTGAAAATATATTATTTTTTTGAATTTTCCCAAAGATCTTTACATAAAAATATTAGGTTTTATGTGCACCAAACTATGTGGCAAGAGGACATCGCAACTTCCTTCAACGTTGTGGGATGAGATCACCTCACCCACTTTTTTTCACCAAGAGGGTGACTCGCATCTAGCTTCACCATCCAACTCTGATGCAACGTGTCGCGTGGTGACGTATGTGGCGTGGAAATTTGGGTGAAAGGATCCTAACCCCAACGTTGTACGCTGTGGAACTTCTCGTCCTTCTAGTTGCCTGTACGACATTGTTGTCAGCCACTCCTCTTTTGTGATCATCCTCGATTTTAACGAAAATTTTTCGGTTTAAACACCGATCCATAGAGAATCATTATACATTGAACTTGAGTTGTTGATAGCTGCAAAAAATACTTACAGACATTACATCAAAAGAGAAGAAATCAAATCTCTCAACTTTTTATCATATGAATTAGCAAGATATATATGATCTCTTCGAATCTAATATATTAATTGTCATTACACTCTTCCTATGTTTTCATGTCTGTGGCCTGTAGTCAACTTTGAGTGATAAGAATTGGAAAGCAAAGGGATACGCATATATATGACCATATGGACATACTACGTTGTGCTTGATTTATTTTTTTTCCATGTAACATAAAGAAACTTTAGAGTTCGTCAAGATTGCGTGACTATAACTCAAATGCCTGAAATATTTTAAGATTATAAAGCAAATAAGGAAACATGTTAAGTTTCATTGCACTTATATATATATATATATAACAAACTACATACAAGTGCTTTCCCATCTATGTGATGAGAAGCGTAATTTATTTCCAGCTATATAATATATAAAAGCATATCTTCATCCATATTCCTGCTCCCTAGTGCTTATAGATCTCCATTGCCCCTGTAGGAAAGAAATCAAAAAGGGGGGACCAGGGTGGGGCTGGGGGGATGGGGGGTACACAATACATGAGTAAGTACTGCAGCCTTAGTTTAAATGTCACGAATGTTTTGTAGTTATAACTGTGGCAAAGAAAGCAAGAAAGAAATATGCAGAAAATAATTTTCTCATGCCTTTGCGAAATCGCATGAATATAACTGAAAATGGAAAATAAAAGGACAAAATGGACTCTCGTCTTTGAATATACATTACATATAACATGTTGCTATGTAATCGTGCATTGTATGTTTTTTAATCATCTTTCTATGCATAATATAGGTATGGTTGCGTACATCCGACTTCTTTATAAACCCGCTATAAACGAAAGGCTCTAAGAGAATGATGTAATGTTGTTGTTGTATACACAATCAGTTCGAAAATGTGTTAGAGAATAAATTGGATAGAACTGTTCTCATTTTGATATGTAATTAATACTGCAACTTGTGTTTTCAAATCGCTTGTTTTGCCGCATGCGTAGTATACATTGAATTAGAACGTGTGTGAGAGAATAAGTTGAATAAAAGTTCTAACATTTTGCTAGGTAATCATGCAACACAAACACACACACACACATATATACATACATACATACATACATACATACATACATACATACATACATACATACATACATACATACATATATATATATATATATATATATATATATATATATTTAAACAATTCGTGTACGTGCATGCATGATATACCCTGAAGTATAATATGATAATGTGTTAGAATATGTGTTAGAGAATGAATAGAATAGAATAGAAGTGGTGAAAGATGGAAAGAGAAGAGGGGAAAAGTACTTGGAGCAATTAATTCTAGGATCAAGGGTAATGTTGAGGCTGATGTTGCAAAGCTGAGGGAGTTGCTTAGCCTTTGGAAGGTTAATAGGTAAACTTTGAGCAGCTCTTTTCAAGCACTCACAAACTGTCCGAAAATTATCCTTAGAGGAATCAGCAATGTTGGCCAGGTCTTGTGCACCATGGCAACAATCAGGACTAGGTGTCGGATCGCCGGCGAGCAAGTAGGCTTGGCATGGTAACATGTCTTGAAGAGCAGTTGAGCAATCAGCCGACCAGGTTGTTCTCACAGCCAAAACCATAGCAAACAGTGCCACCACCAATATGTAAGAACTTTTCATTGTGTCTTTTTTTTCTTTCTTTTGGGCGCTTAGGATATATTGCTTGGTGGAAATAGTAGTAGTTTGGGGTTGTTTATATAGTGCATATGAGGTTACTCAAGATGGAAAGGATTCGGGGAATGGATTATGTGTAAAAGGGTATTGCATTTGGAAATTATTCGGTTCATATATACTGGAGATATCCATAGTCTCTTTTCTCTACTACGTAGGTTTGAAGACATTTGTGTAGGTTTTCTGAAACTGTACACTCTCCGTCATAAAAATTTTATTATATATGTTAAAACAAGTAGTCGGTAAAGTATTAAATTAAGACCAAATTTCAAACACACAAATATAGATTAATTTGTCAAAACAGTTTTCATGTCATTTATGATTATATTTTAATAAATTGTAAAACAGTACTTTAACAATTTGATTTTAACTGGGGTTTGAGTATCGGTTTGTTTGACGATGTATGACAATTTTTATTTTTATTTTTTGAAGGAGTATACGTTTTCTAGCTACTGGCTACCTGAGTTTTGTAAAAATGATGTAGATTTTTTTTTCCCTGAGAGGTGAGATATGTTGGAAAAGTACTTAAGAGTGTTGTAGAGTTTAATGTTTGGGCTTTGGCCCATCGTTGGAGATTGGAAGATTTGGGTTTTGGCCCGTTAACGATGTTGCGAAATTTGGTTGAGCAACGCACTTTGAGCTTAATGAGTTTCCGATAATGAAATCGAAAACTAATGAATCCTTAATTATCTACGTGACAAGTAGTTAATGTTAGGATGTGGACTCACTCAATTATGTTATTGTGTGAATGTGAAATTAATGCTCAAAGTGGATGGAAAATATTGTGGATGGGTGACGTGTCACCCTTATGGAGGAATACCACGTTGGATGTGTCCATGTGGTGTAAAAGAGCTTCTGACGGACATCGATCGATGACATCGATCGATCGATGTCACTTCGATCGATCGATGTCAGTGATCGAAGTTGATCAGAGAGCTTCGATGTTTCTGTCTTACATCAGTCGATCACTTCGATCGATCGATGTAACTTCGATCGATCGATGTATCGATCGAAGTTGGACAGAAAGGTGAGAAACGATTCTGACGTACATCGATCGATGTCATCCTGCGGGCAGAATCTTTTCTATTTGAGTTGTTATGTTTCAAATATGAAACTAACACTTTCCTCCTGTTTAAAATAAGATCAACCTGTTTGATCTAACGGTGGTGGGGAGGCAGTTTTGATCTAACGGCCGACATTTAAACTGTCTTAACCGCTTAACCGAATGTGGGTTCCATCTAACGATCCAGATTTAAACCTGCTAATCTATCTTCAATCTAAAGGCTGAGATTAAACCTTCCTAATCTAGATAGGAGGTTTTAATCTAACGGTCTAAATCAAACTTCGGTTTTGATCCAACGGTCACGGTACCCTTGTTCTCCAACTGATTCCCCTATATAAAGAGGGCTAAGGGTGCATTTACAAAACATCTTACTCAAGCATCACATAAAGCATTCTGCATTCATAGCACTCGAAGCTTGCATTACGTCCGGGAGAAGTCAGGACATCCGAAGGTTCGAAGTAGTTCGAGTTCAGCAGTGCCGCTCAACTGAACAGGTACCCGTTGTATCCTGGGAGACGATTGCTAATACCGGTTGGGCACAGTATACCAGAGCAATACGTCTTAAGGAAAGAGTCCTTGACTCGCCCCGGGTTTGATTATTTTATCATTTCATACGCACACACTAAACGACTGCGTCTTAGTGCAGGAGTGATTGTCTCCAACAGTATTAAGACGTATTCCGTTTTATTCAATTACTTCCTGTACTATTTTGTTGATTTACGCAAAAGCAGTTTCGTACTGATTTGCAGTCTTCTTCTACTCATTCTTGAACCTGAGTCTGTTCTGATCTTTACGTTGATCGAACTGAACAGGAATGAAGAACGAAAGCTCGAACTCTGTTCAAGGCTTTAATGGTGCTCACTCCGTGTCCGCACCAGAAGGGGCAAACAATGTTGCTGCCGGACCGCAGTTCAATACGGTTCCGTTGGCACCAACTGGAGGGCCTCAGATGAACCCGGCTGCCACTGCTGCTCATGTGGAGAAGCCGGAAAAGTTCGCCGGCAGTTTTTTCAAGAGGTGACAACAGAAGAATGCTGTTCTAACCTCACGGCGCTGGGACTGGCCAGAATGCTATGCGAGGATCCACCCGTGATTGAAAATGTGGAGGATCAACAACAAAACATGCAAAACGACTTGGGTGCTGAAGCCTGGGCGTATACGAATTTTGTTGTTAAATTTGATTCTGAGTTGCCTAGATAATACTATCTATGGCGTGTTTTGTACATATAAAACTGCAAAAGCTTTGTGGTCGGCTTTAGATAAAAAGTATCGCACAGAAGATGCGGGTACGAAAAAGTTGATAGTTGGGAAGTTTCTTCTCGACTATAAAATGTTAGACTCCAAAACTGTAATTTCGCAGGTGGAAGATATACAGATGTTGGTTTTCTGAAATGGAAGAGGAGGGCATGACGCTCAGTGAATCTTTCCAAGTTGCGGCTGTGATTGAGAAGCTGCCATCCTTCGTGGAGGGAATTTAAGAGCTATCTCAAACACAAGCGAAAGGAAATGAAAAATGGAGGACTTAATTGTCCGTCTTCGTATTGAGGAGGACAATTGGTGTGCCGAAAGAAAGCCGTCCACATCTTCTGGTTAAGCCAAAGCTCATGTTGCTAAGGCGAAGAACAAGAAGAAAAATAACACTTTGAGCGTGAACGTCAAGGGCAAGGAAATTGCAAAGAAGTTCACATGTAAATGTTATAATTGTGGTAAACCAGGGCATCGAAGCAGTGAATGCCGAAAGCCCAAAAAGACTCAGAATAAAGCAAAAGCAAATCTGGTCGGCGCAATGGAAGACTTGAACCTTTGCGCAGTGTGACCGAGTGCAACGCAGTGGGAACTCCGCGGGAATGGTGGGTGGACACAGGTGCCACTCGACATGTTTGTGCGAACAGGGCCATGTTCAGAGAGTACGTGCCCATGACAAACAATGAGCAGTTGTTCATGGGAAACTCCAACAGCTCGAAGGATCGAATGATCGGGCAAGGTAATCCTGAAACTGACCACAGGAAGGGAGTTGACTCTGCAGAATGTGCTGCATGTTCCTGACATAAGGAAGAATCTGGTTTCTGGCGCGCTGCTAGTCACTCATGGGTCCAAGCTTGTTTTTGAGGCAAACAAATTTACACTTTCTAAGAATGGGGTGTATTTAGGAAAAGGGTATCTTTCTGATAACATGTTCAAATTGAATGTTATGACAATTGTACCCAAAATGTTGCGCCCACCGAGGCTAATAAAATTGTTTCCCTCTTCTGCTTACATGCTTGAGTCTTCCTGTTTATGGCATTTTCGTTTGGGACATGTTAATTATAAGTCAATACAACGAATGATTAATCTTGACTTGTTGCCCAAACTGGACTTTAGTAATAAAGGAAATGCCAATATTGTGTTGAAGCGAAATTAACAAAAGCGCCATTTCCTTCAACAGAACGAAACACTGAATCGTTGGATTTAATTCACACAGATTTGTGTGATTTAAAAGTTTGTGCAAACAAGAGCTGGTAAAAAGTATTTTGTAACTTTATTGACGATTGCACACGATACTGTTATGTATATTTGCCTAAGTAGCAAAGATGAGACCCTTGATGCTTTCAAGGATTATAAAAATGAAGTTGAGAATCAACTTAGCAAACGAATTAAAACATTTGTAGTGATAGAGCTGGCGAATATGATACAACCCGTTTAAATGAATTTTGTTCAGAACATGGCATTATTCATCAAACGACTGCGCCATATTCACCTCAATCAAATGGTATTGCTGAACGCAAAAACCGTACTCTAAAAGAGATGATGAATGCTATGTTGATAAGTTTGGGTTTACCTTAGAACTTGTGAGGGGAAGCAATTCTCTCAAGCCAACGTCATTTTAAATAGGATTCCGTCCAAGAGACGGATGAAAACCCCATATGAACTATGGAAAGGCTATAAGCTAGTTACAAATACTTGAAAGTGTGGGGGTGTCTGGCGAAGGTTGCTATACCTAAACCAAGACAAGTGAAAATTGGGCCTAAAACAATTGATTGCATATTCATTGGTTATGCAAACGAACAGTAGTGCATATCGTTTCTTAGTGCACAAATCGGGACATTCCTGAGATACAGGAAATGTTGTCATGGAATCAAGGAATGCAGTGTTTCTTTGAAAATATCTTTCCGAAGAAAGATAAAGACAGTGAAGAAGCTGGCACAAGTAAGCGAGTGCGTGAGACGACTCCTCAAGAAACTGAGGAACCTCGTCAAAGCAAACGAGCCAAAATGCCGACGTCTTTTAGACCAGATTTTCTAAACCTATATGGTAGAAAAATGAGCCAAGGAATTTTTCTAAGGCTATGTCAACTCCAGAAGCTCCATTCTGGAAAGAGGCAATTAACAGTGAGATAGACTCAATTCTTCAAAATCACACTTGGGAGTTGGTTGACATTCCACCTATAAGTAAAACCGCTTGGTTGCAAGTGGATTTTCAAGAAGAAACTTAAAGAGGATGGTCTATTGGGAAGTATAAGCTAGGTTAGTAAGCCAAGGCTATAGACAGAAAGAAGGCTTTGACTTCTTTGACACCTACTCACCAGTGACTAGGATCACTTCTATAAGGATGCTAGTAGCCATTGCTGCAGTCTATGATTTGGAAATCCATCAAATCGATGTAAAGACTGCCTTTCTTAATGGTGAGTTAGAGGAAGAGATTATATGGAACAACCCGAGGGGTTTGTCGTTCCAGGACAAGAAAGGAAAGTATGTAGACTTGTTAAGTCTTTTGTACGAACTTAAACAAGCACTCAAGCATGGCATTTAAAGTTTGAACAGGTAATGATGTCAAATGACTTCAAGATCAATGAATGCGACAAGTGGTGTGGATATTAAGAGCACACAGAATGCATATGTATAGTATGTCTCTATGTAGACGACATGCTTATCATGGGCAGTACTCGTGACATCATCTTGAGTACAAGAAGATGTTACACACGAAACTTTGATATGAAGGACATGGGAGTTGCCAATGTTATTTTAGGAATTAAGATTTCTAGGGTGACTGAGGGACCTCATACTATCACAAGCTCACTATATTAAATCAGTTCTGAAACGGTTCAATATGGATGATGTGAAACCGGTAAAGACCCCGCTCGACTTAAGTGTGCACTTAAGGAAAAATCGAGGCGAACCTGTAGCTCAGCTAAAATACTCTCAGGTGATCGGGAGTCTGATGTACATAACGAATTGTACAAGACCAGACTTAGCTTGTTCGGTAAACAAGTTGAGCAGGTTTACCAGTAAACCCAAGTGATGATCATTGGAAAGCTCTTAACAGAGTGATTAGGTATCTGAAATACACAATGAATCTTGGATTACATTACACGAGATATCCAGCAGTATTAGAAGGATATTGCGATGCAAATTGGATATCAGACAGTAAGGACTCGAAGTCCACCAGTGGATACTTGTTCACGATTGGTGGTGCTGCGGTGTCGTAGAAATCCACGAAACAAACGTGCATAGCTCGATCTACTATGGAAGCTGAGTTCATAGCGTTGGACAAAGCTGGGGAAGAGGCTGAGTGGCTTCGGAATTTCCTGGAAGATATTCCCGTGCTGGCCTAAGCCGATCGCTCCTATTAGCATACACTGTGATAGTCAGTCAGCTATAGGACGTGCTCAAAAAGCAAGCATCTATAATGGTAAGTCACGACACATACGTCGAAGACATAACACCATTAAACAGTTGATCTCTAATGGCGTGATTTCCATAGATTATATAAAATCAATGGAGAATCTTGCGGATCCGCTTACAAAAGGCTTGCCTAGAGATCAGATGTCAAGATTGACAAACGGAATGGGACTGAAGCCCATAATGCATGAATCTTTGTAATGGTAACCCAACCTTGTTGACTGGAGATCCAGAATCTTGGTTCAATGGGACAACTAAGTTATGAAGATTCAGTTAGCACTTACTCATTCCGTCTGATAAAAGTGCTGTCTGCAGAGAATTGTAGGGTAAGCTAAGGCTTTTAATGATGTCCTATATCTTGATGCGTCAAGTGGAGTATGACAGAATACTCTTGATAGGAATCACCTATGTAAGTGTGAAGTGGGACCGCTTCTATGAGAAAGTCTATGAGGCAAGATTTCTCTAAAACACTTTCTGAAACCAGGTTGTTCA